>CAWVRF010000064.1:0-205807 GCA_963932465.1 Maratus speciosus | reverse complement strand
CAACCATCGGTTTTCTGTTTTGTTTTACATTCTGTTGGCTTCGCTTTGTTTACATTGTGCAACAATCGGTTTATGTCGATTAAAAATATCGTTTTCATCGGTAACACGTGCGTTTTCTGTTTGTTTACATTGTTGGCCTAACACGTGGCGCCACCTGTCGTTTCCTTTGTTTACTTTGTCCAACAATCGGTTTATATCGATTAAAATATCGTTTTCATGGGTAAGACGTGCGTTTGTGGTGTTGTTTACATTGTTGGCCTAACACGTGCGCCCCCTGGCGTTTCCATTGTTTACTTTGTCCAACAATCCAATAACAACAGACTATGGTTTGTTGGGCTCCAACAATACTGGAATGCGGATCAACCATCGGTTTCTGTTTGTTTACATGTTTGTTTACATTCTGTTGGCTTCCTTTGTGTACATTGTGCAACAATCGGTTTATGTCGATTAAAATATCGTTTTCATCGGTAACACGTGCGTTTCTGTTTGTTTACATTGTTGGCCTTACACGTGGCGCCACCTGGCGTTTCCTTTGTTTACTTTGTCCAACAATCGTTTTATATCGATTAAATATCGTTTCATGGGTAACACGTGCGTTTGTGTTTGTTTACATTGTTGCCCTAACACGTGGCGCCCCCTGGCGTTTCCATTGTTTACTTTGTCCAACAATCCAATAACAACAGACTATCGGTTTGTTGGGCTCCAACAATACTGGAATGCGGATCAACAATCGGTTTCTGTTTGTTTACATTGTTTGTTTCATTCTGTTGGCTTCCTTTGTTTACATTGTGCAACAATCGGTTTATGTCGATTAAAATATCGTTTTCATCGGTAACACGTGCGTTTCTGTTTGTTTACATTGTTGGCCTAACACGTGGCGCCACCTGGCGTTTCCTTTGTTTACTTTGTCCAACAATCGGTTTATATCGATAAAATATCGTTTTCATGGGTAACACGTGCGTTTGTGTTTGTTTACATTGTTGGCCTAACACGTGGCGCCCCCTGGCGTTTCCATTGTTTACTTTGTCCAACAATCCAATAACAACAGACTATCGGTTTGTTGGGCTCCAACAATACTGGAATGCGGATCAACAATCGGTTCTGTTTGTTTACATTGTTTGTTTACATTCTGTTGGCTTCCTTTGTTTACATTGTGCAACAATCGGTTTATGTCGATTAAAATATCGTTTTCATCGGTAACACGTGCGTTTCTGTTTGTTTACATTGTTGGCCTAACACGTGGCGCCACCTGGCGTTTCCTTTGTTTACTTTGTCCAACAATCGGTTTATATCGATTAAAATATCGTTTTCATGGGTAACACGTGCGTTTGTGTTTGTTTACATTGTTGGCCTAACACGTGGCGCCCCTGGCGTTTCATTGTTTACTTTGTCCAACAATCCAATAACAACAGACTATCGGTTTGTTGGGCTCCAACAATACTGGAATGCGGATCAACAATCGGTTTCTGTTTGTTTACATTGTTTGTTTACATTCTGTGGCTTCCTTTGTTTACATTGTGCAACAATCGGTTTATGTCGATTAAAATATCGTTTTCATCGGTAACACGTGCGTTTTCTGTTTGTTTACATTGTTGGCCTAACACGTGGCGCCACCTGGCGTTTCCTTTGTTTACTTTGTCCAACAATCGGTTTATATCGATTAAAATATCGTTTTCATGGGTAACACGTGCGTTTGTGTTTGTTTACATTGTTGGCCTAACACGTGGCGCCCCCTGGCGTTTCCATTGTTTACTTTGTCCAACAATCCAATAACAACAGACTATCGGTTTGTTGGGCTCCAACAATACTGGAATGCGGATCAACAATCGGTTTCTGTTTGTTTACATTGTTTGTTTACATTCTGTTGGCTTCCTTTGTTTACATTGTGCAACAATCGGTTTATGTCGATTAAAATATCGTTTTCATCGGTAACACGTGCGTTTCTGTTTGTTTACATTGTTGGCCTAACACGTGGCGCCACCTGGCGTTTCCTTTGTTTACTTTGTCCAACAATCGGTTTATATCGATTAAAATATCGTTTTCATGGGTACACGTGCGTTTGTGTTTGTTTACATTGTTGGCCTAACACGTGGCGCCCCCTGGCGTTTCCATTGTTTACTTTGTCCAACAATCCAATAACAACAGACTATCGGTTTGTTGGGCTCCAACAATACTGGAATGCGGATCAACAATCGGTTTCTGTTTGTTTACATTGTTTGTTTATATTCTGTTGGCTTCCTTTGTTTACATTGTGCAACAATCGGTTTATGTCGATTAAAATATCGTTTTCATCGGTAACACGTGCGTTTCTGTTTGTTTACATTGTTGGCCTAACACGTGGCGCCACCTGGCGTTTCCTTTGTTTACTTTGTCCAACAATCGGTTTATATCGATTAAAATATCGTTTTCATGGGTAACACGTGCGTTTGTGTTTGTTTACATTGTTGGCCTAACACGTGGCGCCCCCTGGCGTTTCCATTGTTTACTTTGTCCAACAATCCAATAACAACAGACTATGGTTTGTTGGGCTCCAACAATACTGGAATGCGGATCAACAATCGGTTTCTGTTTGTTTACATTGTTTGTTTTACATTCTGTTGGCTTCCTTTGTTTACATTGTGCAACAATCGGTTTATGTCGATTAAAATATCGTTTTCATCGGTAACACGTGCGTTTCTGTTTGTTTACATTGTTGGCCTTACACGTGGCGCCACCTGGCGTTTCCTTTGTTTACTTTGTCCAACAATCGGTTTATATCGATTAAATATCGTTTTCATGGGTAACACGTGCGTTTGTGTTGTTTACATTGTTGCCCTAACACGTGGCGCCCCCTGGCGTTTCCATTGTTTACTTTGTCCAACAATCCAATAACAACAGACTATCGGTTTGTTGGGCTCCAACAATACTGGAATGCGGATCAACAATCGGTTTCTGTTTGTTTACATTGTTTGTTTACATTCTGTTGGCTTCCTTTGTTTACATTGTGCAACAATCGGTTTATGTCGATTAAAATATCGTTTTCATCGGTAACACGTGCGTTTCTGTTTGTTTACATTGTTGGCCTAACACGTGGCGCCACCTGGCGTTTCCTTTGTTTACTTTGTCCAACAATCGGTTTATATCGATTAAAATATCGTTTTCATGGGTAACACGTGCGTTTGTGTTTGTTTACATTGTTGGCCTAACACGTGGCGCCCCCTGGCGTTTCCATTGTTTACTTTGTCCAACAATCCAATAACAACAGACTATCGTTTGTTGGGCTCCAACAATACTGGAATGCGGATCAACAATCGGTTTCTGTTTGTTTACATTGTTTGTTTACATTCTGTTGGCTTCCTTTGTTTACATTGTGCAACAATCGGTTTATGTCGATTAAAATATCGTTTTCATCGGTAACACGTGCGTTTCTGTTTGTTTACATTGTTGGCCTTACACGTGGCGCCACCTGGCGTTTCCTTTGTTTACTTTGTCCAACATCGGTTTATATCGATTAAAATATCGTTTTCATGGGTAACACGTGCGTTTGTGTTTGTTTACATTGTTGGCCTAACACGTGGCGCCCATTGTTTCAATAACAACAGACTATCGGTTTGTTGGGCTCCAACAATACTGGAATGCGGATCAACAATCGGTTTCTGTTTGTTTACATTGTTTGTTTACATTCTGTTGGCTTCCTTTGTTACATTGTGCAACAATCGGTTTATGTCGATTAAAATATCGTTTTCATCGGTAACACGTGCGTTTCTGTTTGTTTACATTGTTGGCCTAACACGTGGCGCCACCTGGCGTTTCCTTTGTTTACTTTGTCCAACAATCGGTTTATATCGATTAAAATATCGTTTTCATGGTAACGTGGCGCCCCCTGGCGTTTCCATTGTTTACTTTGTCCAACAATCCAATAACAACAGACTATCGGTTTGTTGGGCTCCAACAATACTGGAATGCGGATCAACAATCGGTTTCTGTTTGTTTACATTGTTTGTTTACATTCTGTTAGCTTCCTTTGTTTACATTGTGCAACAATCGGTTTATGTCGATTAAAATATCGTTTTCATCGGTAACACGTGCGTTTCTGTTTGTTTACATTGTTGGCCTTACACGTGGCGCCACCTGGCGTTTCCTTTGTTTACTTTGTCCAACAATCGTTTATATCGATTAAAATATCGTTTTCATGGGTAACACGTGCGTTTGTGTTTGTTTACATTGTTGCCCTAACACGTGGCGCCCCCTGGCGTTTCCATTGTTTACTTTGTCCAACAATCCAATAACAACAGACTATCGGTTTGTTGGGCTCCAACAATACTGGAATGCGGATCAACAATCGGTTTCTGTTTGTTTACATTGTTTGTTTACATTCTGTTGGCTTCCTTTGTTTACATTGTGCAACAATCGGTTTATGTCGATTAAAATATCGTTTTCATCGGTAACACGTGCGTTTCTGTTTGTTTACATTGTTGGCCTAACACGTGGCGCCACCTGGCGTTTCCTTTGTTTACTTTGTCCAACAATCGGTTTATATCGATTAAAATATCGTTTTCATGGGTAACACGTGCGTTTGTGTTTGTTTACATTGTTGGCCTAACACGTGGCGCCCCCTGCGTTTCCATTGTTTACTTTGTCCAACAATCCAATAACAACAGACTATCGTTTGTTGGGCTCCAACAATACTGGAATGCGGATCAACAATCGGTTTCTGTTTGTTTACATTGTTTGTTTACATTCTGTTGGCTTCCTTTGTTTACATTGTGCAACAATCGGTTTATGTCGATTAAAATATCGTTTATCATCGGTAACACGTGCGTTTCTGTTTGTTTACATTGTTGGCCTAACACGTGGCGCCACCTGGCGTTTCCTTTGTTTACTTTGTCCAACAATCGGTTTATATCGATTAAAATATCGTTTTCATGGGTAACACGTGCGTTTGTGTTTGTTTACATTGTTGGCCTAACACGTGGCGCCCCCTGGCGTTTCCATTGTTTACTTTGTCCAACAATCCAATAACAACAGACTATCGGTTTGTTGGGCTCCAACAATACTGGAATGCGGATCAACAATCGGTTTCTGTTTGTTTACATTGTTTGTTTACATTCTGTTGGCTTCCTTTGTTTACATTGTGCAACAATCGGTTTATGTCGATTAAAATATCGTTTTCATCGGTAACACGTGCGTTTCTGTTTGTTTACATTGTTGCCTAACACGTGGCGCCACCTGGCGTTTCCTTTGTTTACTTTGTCCAACAATCGGTTTATATCGATTAAAATATCGTTTTCATGGGTAACACGTGCGTTTGTGTTTGTTTACATTGTTGGCCTAACACGTGGCGCCCCCTGGCGTTTCCATTGTTTACTTTGTCCAACAATCCAATAACAACAGACTATCGGTTTGTTGGGCTCCAACAATACTGGAATGCGGATCAACAATCGGTTTCTGTTTGTTTACATTGTTTGTTTACATTCTGTTGGCTTCCTTTGTTTACATTGTGCAACAATCGGTTTATGTCGATTAAAATATCGTTTTCATCGGTAACACGTGCGTTTCTGTTTGTTTACATTGTTGGCCTAACACGTGGCGCCACCTGGCGTTTCCTTTGTTTACTTTGTCCAACAATCGGTTTATATCGATTAAAATATCGTTTTCATGGGTAACACGTGCGTTTGTGTTTGTTACATTGTTGGCCTAACACGTGGCGCCCCCTGGCGTTTCCATTGTTTACTTTGTCCAACAATCCAATAACAACAGACTATCGGTTTGTTGGGCTCCAACAATACGGGAATGCGGATCAACAATCGGTTTCTGTTTGTTTACATTGTTTGTTTACATTCTGTTGGCTTCCTTTGTTTACATTGTGCAACAATCGGTTTATGTCGATTAAAATATCGTTTTCATCGGTAACACGTGCGTTTCTGTTTGTTTACATTGTTGGCCTAACACGTGGCGCCACCTGGCGTTTCCTTTGTTTACTTTGTCCAACAATCGGTTTATATCGATTAAAATATCGTTTTCATGGGTAACACGTGCGTTTGTGTTTGTTTACATTGTTGGCCTAACACGTGGCGCCCCCTGGCGTTTCCATTGTTTACTTTGTCCAACAATCCAATAACAACAGACTATCGGTTTGTTGGGCTCCAACAATACTGGAATGCGGATCAACAATCGGTTTCTGTTTGTTTACATTGTTTGTTTACATTCTGTTGGCTTCCTTTGTTTACATTGTGCAACAATCGGTTTATGTCGATTAAAATATCGTTTTCATCGGTAACACGTGCGTTTCTGTTTGTTTACATTGTTGGCCTAACACGTGGCGCCACCTGGCGTTTCCTTTGTTTACTTTGTCCAACAATCGGTTTATATCGATTAAAATATCGTTTTCATGGGTAACACGTGCGTTTGTGTTTGTTTACATTGTTGGCCTAACACGTGGCGCCCCCTGGCGTTTCCATTGTTTACTTTGTCCAACAATCCAATAACAACAGACTATCGGTTTGTTGGGCTCCAACAATACTGGAATGCGGATCAACAATCGGTTTCTGTTTGTTTACATTGTTTGTTTACATTCTGTTGGCTTCCTTTGTTTACATTGTGCAACAATCGGTTTATGTCGATTAAAATATCGTTTTCATCGGTAACACGTGCGTTTCTGTTTGTTTACATTGTTGGCCTAACACGTGGCGCCACCTGGCGTTTCCTTTGTTTACTTTGTCCAACAATCGGTTTATATCGATTAAAATATCGTTTTCATGGGTAACACGTGCGTTTGTGTTTGTTTACATTGTTGGCCTAACACGTGGCGCCCCCTGGCGTTTCCATTGTTTACTTTGTCCAACAATCCAATAACAACAGACTATCGGTTTGTTGGGCTCCAACAATACTGGAATGCGGATCAACAATCGGTTTCTGTTTGTTTACATTGTTTGTTTACATTCTGTTGGCTTCCTTTGTTTACATTGTGCAACAATCGGTTTATGTCGATTAAAATATCGTTTTCATCGGTAACACGTGCGTTTCTGTTTGTTTACATTGTTGGCCTAACACGTGGCGCCACCTGGCGTTTCCTTTGTTTACTTTGTCCAACAATCGGTTTATATCGATTAAAATATCGTTTTCATGGGTAACACGTGCGTTTGTGTTTGTTTACATTGTTGGCCTAACACGTGGCGCCCCCTGGCGTTTCCATTGTTTACTTTGTCCAACAATCCAATAACAACAGACTATCGGTTTGTTGGGCTCCAACAATACTGGAATGCGGATCAACAATCGGTTTCTGTTTGTTTACATTGTTTGTTTACATTCTGTTGGCTTCCTTTGTTTACATTGTGCAACAATCGGTTTATGTCGATTAAAATATCGTTTTCATCGGTAACACGTGCGTTTCTGTTTGTTTACATTGTTGGCCTAACACGTGGCGCCACCTGGCGTTTCCTTTGTTTACTTTGTCCAACAATCGGTTTATATCGATTAAAATATCGTTTTCATGGGTAACACGTGCGTTTGTGTTTGTTTACATTGTTGGCCTAACACGTGGCGCCCCCTGGCGTTTCCATTGTTTACTTTGTCCAACAATCCAATAACAACAGACTATCGGTTTGTTGGGCTCCATCAATACTGGAATGCGGATCAACAATCGGTTTCTGTTTGTTTACATTGTTTGTTTACATTCTGTTGGCTTCCTTTGTTTACATTGTGCAACAATCGGTTTATGTCGATTAAAATATCGTTTTCATCGGTAACACGTGCGTTTCTGTTTGTTTACATTGTTGGCCTAACACGTGGCGCCACCTGGCGTTTCCTTTGTTTACTTTGTCCAACAATCGGTTTATATCGATTAAAATATCGTTTTCATGGGTAACACGTGCGTTTGTGTTTGTTTACATTGTTGGCCTAACACGTGGCGCCCCCTGGCGTTTCCATTGTTTACTTTGTCCAACAATCCAATAACAACAGACTATCGGTTTGTTGGGCTCCAACAATACTGGAATGCGGATCAACAATCGGTTTCTGTTTGTTTACATTGTTTGTTTACATTCTGTTGGCTTCCTTTGTTTACATTGTGCAACAATCGGTTTATGTCGATTAAAATATCGTTTTCATCGGTAACACGTGCGTTTCTGTTTGTTTACATTGTTGGCCTAACACGTGGCGCCACCTGGCGTTTCCTTTGTTTACTTTGTCCAACAATCGGTTTATATCGATTAAAATATCGTTTTCATGGGTAACACGTACGTTTGTGTTTGTTTACATTGTTGGCCTAACACGTGGCGCCCCCTGGCGTTTCCATTGTTTACTTTGTCCAACAATCCAATAACAACAGACTATCGGTTTGTTGGGCTCCAACAATACTGGAATGCGGATCAACAATCGGTTTCTGTTTGTTTACATTGTTTGTTTACATTCTGTTGGCTTCCTTTGTTTACATTGTGCAACAATCGGTTTATGTCGATTAAAATATCGTTTTCATCGGTAACACGTGCGTTTCTGTTTGTTTACATTGTTGGCCTAACATGTGGCGCCACCTGGCGTTTCCTTTGTTTACTTTGTCCAACAATCGGTTTATATCGATTAAAATATCGTTTTCATGGGTAACACGTGCGTTTGTGTTTGTTTACATTGTTGGCCTAACACGTGGCGCCCCCTGGCGTTTCCATTGTTTACTTTGTCCAACAATCCAATAACAACAGACTATCGGTTTGTTGGGCTCCAACAATACTGGAATGCGGATCAACAATCGGTTTCTGTTTGTTTACATTGTTTGTTTACATTCTGTTGGCTTCCTTTGTTTACATTGTGCAACAATCGGTTTATGTCGATTAAAATATCGTTTTCATCGGTAACACGTGCGTTTCTGTTTGTTTACATTGTTGGCCTAACACGTGGCGCCACCTGGCGTTTCCTTTGTTTACTTTGTCCAACAATCGGTTTATATCGATTAAAATATCGTTTTCATGGGTAACACGTGCGTTTGTGTTTGTTTACATTGTTGGCCTAACACGTGGCGCCCCCTGGCGTTTCCATTGTTTACTTTGTCCAACAATCCAATAACAACAGACTATCGGTTTGTTGGGCTCCAACAATACTGGAATGCGGATCAACAATCGGTTTCTGTTTGTTTACATTGTTTGTTTACATTCTGTTGGCTTCCTTTGTTTACATTGTGCAACAATCGGTTTATGTCGATTAAAATATCGTTTTCATCGGTAACACGTGCGTTTCTGTTTGTTTACATTGTTGGCCTAACACGTGGCGCCACCTGGCGTTTCCTTTGTTTACTTTGTCCAACAATCGGTTTATATCGATTAAAATATCGTTTTCATGGGTAACACGTGCGTTTGTGTTTGTTTACATTGTTGGCCTAACACGTGGCGCCCCCTGGCGTTTCCATTGTTTACTTTGTCCAACAATCCAATAACAACAGACTATCGGTTTGTTGGGCTCCAACAATACGGGAATGCGGATCAACAATCGGTTTCTGTTTGTTTACATTGTTTGTTTACATTCTGTTGGCTTCCTTTGTTTACATTGTGCAACAATCGGTTTATGTCGATTAAAATATCGTTTTCATCGGTAACACGTGCGTTTCTGTTTGTTTACATTGTTGGCCTAACACGTGGCGCCACCTGGCGTTTCCTTTGTTTACTTTGTCCAACAATCGGTTTATATCGATTAAAATATCGTTTTCATGGGTAACACGTGCGTTTGTGTTTGTTTACATTGTTGGCCTAACACGTGGCGCCCCCTGGCGTTTCCATTGTTTACTTTGTCCAACAATCCAATAACAACAGACTATCGGTTTGTTGGGCTCCAACAATACTGGAATGCGGATCAACAATCGGTTTCTGTTTGTTTACATTGTTTGTTTACATTCTGTTGGCTTCCTTTGTTTACATTGTGCAACAATCGGTTTATGTCGATTAAAATATCGTTTTCATCGGTAACACGTGCGTTTCTGTTTGTTTACATTGTTGGCCTAACACGTGGCGCCACCTGGCGTTTCCTTTGTTTACTTTGTCCAACAATCGGTTTATATCGATTAAAATATCGTTTTCATGGGTAACACGTGCGTTTGTGTTTGTTTACATTGTTGCCCTAACACGTGGCGCCCCCTGGCGTTTCCATTGTTTACTTTGTCCAACAATCCAATAACAACAGACTATCGGTTTGTTGGGCTCCAACAATACTGGAATGCGGAGCAACAATCGGTTTCTGTGTGTTTACATTGTTTGTTTACATTCTGTTGGCTTCCTTTGTTTACATTGTGCAACAATCGGTTTATGTCGATTAAAATATCGTTTTCATCGGTAACACGTGCGTTTCTGTTTGTTTACATTGTTGGCCTAACACGTGGCGCCACCTGGCGTTTCCTTTGTTTACTTTGTCCAACAATCGGTTTTATATCGATTCACGTGTTAGGCAACAATGTAAACAAACACAAACGCACGTGTTACCCATGAAAACGATATTTTAATCGATATAAACCGATTGTTGGACAAAGTAAACAAAGGAAACGCCAGGTGGCGCCACGTGTTAGGCCAACAATGTAAACAAACAGAAACGCACGTGTTACCGATGAAAACGATATTTTAATCGACATAAAACCGATTGTTGCACAATGTAAACAAAGGAAGCCAACAGAATGTAAACAAACAATGTAAACACACAGAAACCGATTGTTGCTCCGCATTCCAGTATTGTTGGAGCCCAACAAACCGATAGTCCTGTTGTTATTGGATTGTTGGACAAAGTAAACAATGGAAACGCCAGGGGGCGCCACGTGTTAGGGCAACAATGTAAACAAACACAAACGCACGTGTTACCCATGAAAACGATATTTTAATCGATATAAACCGATTGTTGGACAAAGTAAACAAAGGAAACGCCAGGTGGCGCCACGTGTTAGGCCAACAATGTAAACAAACAGAAACGCACGTGTTACCGATGAAAACGATATTTTAATCGACATAAACCGATTGTTGCACAATGTAAACAAAGGAAGCCAACAGAATGTAAACAAACAATGTAAACAAACAGAAACCGATTGTTGATCCGCATTCCAGTATTGTTGGAGCCCAACAAACCGATAGTCTGTTGTTATTGGATTGTTGGACAAAGTAAACAATGGAAACGCCAGGGGGCGCCACGTGTTAGGCCAACAATGTAAACAAACACAAACGCACGTGTTACCCATGAAAACGATATTTTAATCGATATAAACCGATTGTTGGACAAAGTAAACAAAGGAAACGCCAGGTGGCGCCACGTGTTAGGCCAACAATGTAAACAAACAGAAACGCACGTGTTACCGATGAAAACGATATTTTAATCGACATAAACCGATTGTTGCACAATGTAAACAAAGGAAGCCAACAGAATGTAAACAAACAATGTAAACAAACAGAAACCGATTGTTGATCCGCATTCCAGTATTGTTGGAGCCCAACAAACCGATAGTCTGTTGTTATTGGATTGTTGGACAAAGTAAACAATGGAAACGCCAGGGGGTGCCACGTGTTAGGCCAACAATGTAAACAAACACAAACGCACGTGTTACCCATGAAAACGATATTTTAATCGATATAAACCGATTGTTGGACAAAGTAAACAAAGGAAACGCCAGGTGGCGCCACGTGTTAGGCCAACAATGTAAACAAACAGAAACGCACGTGTTACCGATGAAAACGATATTTTAATCGACATAAACCGATTGTTGCACAATGTAAACAAAGGAAGCCAACAGATGTAAACAAACAATGTAAACAAACAGAAACCGATTGTTGATCCGCATTCCAGTATTGTTGGAGCCCAACAAACCGATAGTCTGTTGTTATTGGATTGTTGGACAAAGTAAACAATGGAAACGCCAGGGGCGCCACGTGTTAGGCCAACAATGTAAACAAACACAAACGCACGTGTTACCCATGAAAACGATATTTTAATCGATATAAACCGATTGTTGGACAAAGTAAACAAAGGAAACGCCAGGTGGCGCCACGTGTTAGGCCAACAATGTAAACAAACAGAAACGCACGTGTTACCGATGAAAACGATATTTTAATCGACATAAACCGATTGTTGCACAATGTAAACAAAGGAAGCCAACAGAATGTAAACAAACAATGTAAACAAACAGAAACCGATTGTTGATCCGCATTCCAGTATTGTTGGAGCCCAACAAACCGATAGTCTGTTGTTATTGGATTGTTGGACAAAGTAAACAATGGAAACGCCAGGGGGCGCCACGTGTTAGGCCAACAATGTAAACAAACACAAACGCACGTGTTACCCATGAAAACGATATTTTAATCGATATAAACCGATTGTTGGACAAAGTAAACAAAGGAAACGCCAGGTGGCGCCACGTGTTAGGCCAACAATGTAAACAAACAGAAACGCACGTGTTACCGATGAAAACGATATTTTAATCGACATAAACCGATTGTTGCACAATGTAAACAAAGGAAGCCAACAGAATGTAAACAAACAATGTAAACACACAGAAACCGATTGTTGCTCCGCATTCCAGTATTGTTGGAGCCCAACAAACCGATAGTCTGTTGTTATTGGATTGTTGGACAAAGTAAACAATGGAAACGCCAGGGGGCGCCACGTGTTAGGGCAACAATGTAAACAAACATAAACGTACGTGTTACCCATGAAAACGATATTTTAATCGATATAAACCGATTGTTGGACAAAGTAAACAAAGGAAACGCCAGGTGGCGCCACGTGTTAGGCCAACAATGTAAACAAACAGAAACGCACGTGTTACCGATGAAAACGATATTTTAATCGACATAAACCGATTGTTGCACAATGTAAACAAAGGAAGCCAACAGAATGTAAACAAACAATGTAAACAAACAGAAACCGATTGTTGATCCGCATTCCAGTATTGTTGGAGCCCAACAAACCGATAGTCTGTTGTTATTGGATTGTTGGACAAAGTAAA
Organism: Maratus speciosus; assembly: GCA_963932465.1. Taxonomy (NCBI): domain Eukaryota; kingdom Metazoa; phylum Arthropoda; class Arachnida; order Araneae; family Salticidae; genus Maratus; species Maratus speciosus. The sequence goes on along the minus strand of CAWVRF010000064.1, from coordinate 192,867 downwards.
CAATGGAAACGCCAGGGGGCGCCACGTGTTAGGCCAACAATGTAAACAAACACAAACGCACGTGTTACCCATGAAAACGATATTTTAATCGATATAAACCGATTGTTGGACAAAGTAAACAAAGGAAACGCCAGGTGGCGCCACGTGTTAGGCCAACAATGTAAACAAACAGAAACGCACGTGTTACCGATGAAAACGATATTTTAATCGACATAAACCGATTGTTGCACAATGTAAACAAAGGAAGCCAACAGAATGTAAACAAACAATGTAAACAAACAGAAACCGATTGTTGATCCGCATTCCAGTATTGTTGGAGCCCAACAAACCGATAGTCTGTTGTTATTGGATTGTTGGACAAAGTAAACAATGGAAACGCCAGGGGGTGCCACGTGTTAGGCCAACAATGTAAACAAACACAAACGCACGTGTTACCCATGAAAACGATATTTTAATCGATATAAACCGATTGTTGGACAAAGTAAACAAAGGAAACGCCAGGTGGCGCCACGTGTTAGGCCAACAATGTAAACAAACAGAAACGCACGTGTTACCGATGAAAACGATATTTTAATCGACATAAACCGATTGTTGCACAATGTAAACAAAGGAAGCCAACAGAATGTAAACAAACAATGTAAACAAACAGAAACCGATTGTTGATCCGCATTCCAGTATTGTTGGAGCCCAACAAACCGATAGTCTGTTGTTATTGGATTGTTGGACAAAGTAAACAATGGAAACGCCAGGGGGCGCCACGTGTTAGGCCAACAATGTAAACAAACACAAACGCACGTGTTACCCATGAAAACGATATTTTAATCGATATAAACCGATTGTTGTACAAAGTAAACAAAGGAAACGCCAGGTGGCGCCACGTGTTAGGCCAACAATGTAAACAAACAGAAACGCACGTGTTACCGATGAAAACGATATTTTAATCGACATAAACCGATTGTTGCACAATGTAAACAAAGGAAGCCAACAGAATGTAAACAAACAATGTAAACAAACAGAAACCGATTGTTGATCCGCATTCCAGTATTGTTGGAGCCCAACAAACCGATAGTCTGTTGTTATTGGATTGTTGGACAAAGTAAACAATGGAAACGCCAGGGGGCGCCACGTGTTAGGCCAACAATGTAAACAAACACAAACGCACGTGTTACCCATGAAAACGATATTTTAATCGATATAAACCGATTGTTGGACAAAGTAAACAAAGGAAACGCCAGGTGGCGCCACGTGTTAGGGCAACAATGTAAACAAACAGAAACGCACGTGTTACCGATGAAAACGATATTTTAATCGACATAAACCGATTGTTGCACAATGTAAACAAAGGAAGCTAACAGAATGTAAACAAACAATGTAAACAAACAGAAACCGATTGTTGATCCGCATTCCAGTATTGTTGGAGCCCAACAAACCGATAGTCTGTTGTTATTGGATTGTTGGACAAAGTAAACAATGGAAACGCCAGGGGGCGCCACGTGTTAGGGCAACAATGTAAACAAACACAAACGCACGTGTTACCCATGAAAACGATATTTTAATCGATATAAACCGATTGTTGGACAAAGTAAACAAAGGAAACGCCAGGTGGCGCCACGTGTTAGGCCAACAATGTAAACAAACAGAAACGCACGTGTTACCGATGAAAACGATATTTTAATCGACATAAACCGATTGTTGCACAATGTAAACAAAGGAAGCCAACAGAATGTAAACAAACAATGTAAACAAACAGAAACCGATTGTTGATCCGCATTCCAGTATTGTTGGAGCCCAACAAACCGATAGTCTGTTGTTATTGGATTGTTGGACAAAGTAAACAATGGAAACGCCAGGGGGCGCCACGTGTTAGGCCAACAATGTAAACAAACACAAACGCACGTGTTACCCATGAAAACGATATTTTAATCGATATAAACCGATTGTTGGACAAAGTAAACAAAGGAAACGCCAGGTGGCGCCACGTGTTAGGCCAAAAATGTAAAGAAACAGAAACGCACGTGTTACCGATGAAAACGATATTTTAATCGACATAAACCGATTGTTGCACAATGTAAACAAAGGAAGCCAACAGAATGTAAACAAACAATGTAAACAAACAGAAACCGATTGTTGATCCGCATTCCAGTATTGTTGGAGCCCAACAAACCGATAGTCTGTTGTTATTGGATTGTTGGACAAAGTAAACAATGGAAACGCCAGGGGGCGCCACGTGTTAGGCCAACAATGTAAACAAACACAAACGCACGTGTTACCCATGAAAACGATATTTTAATCGATATAAACCGATTGTTGGACAAAGTAAACAAAGGAAACGCCAGGTGGCGCCACGTGTTAGGCCAACAATGTAAACAAACAGAAACGCACGTGTTACCGATGAAAACGATATTTTAATCGACATAAACCGATTGTTGCACAATGTAAACAAAGGAAGCCAACAGAATGTAAACAAACAATGTAAACAAACAGAAACCGATTGTTGATCCGCATTCCAGTATTGTTGGAGCCCAACAAACCGATAGTCTGTTGTTATTGGATTGTTGGACAAAGTAAACAATGGAAACGCCAGGGGGCGCCACGTGTTAGGCCAACAATGTAAACAAACCACAAACGCACGTGTTACCCATGAAAACGATATTTTAATCGATATAAACCGATTGTTGGACAAAGTAAACAAAGGAAACGCCAGGTGGCGCCACGTGTTAGGCCAACAATGTAAACAAACAGAAACGCACGTGTTACCGATGAAAACGATATTTTAATCGACATAAACCGATTGTTGCACAATGTAAACAAAGGAAGCCAACAGAATGTAAACAAACAATGTAAACAAACAGAAACCGATTGTTGATCCGCATTCCAGTATTGTTGGAGCCCAACAAACCGATAGTCTGTTGTTATTGGATTGTTGGACAAAGTAAACAATGGAAACGCCAGGGGGCGCCACGTGTTAGGCCAACAATGTAAACAAACACAAACGCACGTGTTACCCATGAAAACGATATTTTAATCGATATAAACCGATTGTTGGACAAAGTAAACAAAGGAAACGCCAGGTGGCGCCACGTGTTAGGCCAACAATGTAAACAAACAGAAACGCACGTGTTACCGATGAAAACGATATTTTAATCGACATAAACCGATTGTTGCACAATGTAAACAAAGGAAGCCAACAGAATGTAAACAAACAATGTAAACAAACAGAAACCGATTGTTGATCCGCATTCCAGTATTGTTGGAGCCCAACAAACCGATAGTCTGTTGTTATTGGATTGTTGGACAAAGTAAACAATGGAAACGCCAGGGGGCGCCACGTGTTAGGCCAACAATGTAAACAAACACAAACGCACGTGTTACCCATGAAAACGATATTTTAATCGATATAAACCGATTGTTGGACAAAGTAAACAAAGGAAACGCCAGGTGGCGCCACGTGTTAGGCCAACAATGTAAACAAACAGAAACGCACGTGTTACCGATGAAAACGATATTTTAATCGACATAAACCGATTGTTGCACAATGTAAACAAAGGAAGCCAACAGAATGTAAACAAACAATGTAAACAAACAGAAACCGATTGTTGATCCGCATTCCAGTATTGTTGGAGCCCAACAAACCGATAGTCTGTTGTTATTGGATTGTTGGACAAAGTAAACAATGGAAACGCCAGGGGGCGCCACGTGTTAGGGCAACAATGTAAACAAACACAAACGCACGTGTTACCCATGAAAACGATATTTTAATCGATATAAACCGATTGTTGGACAAAGTAAACAAAGGAAACGCCAGGTGGCGCCACGTGTAAGGCCAACAATGTAAACAAACAGAAACGCACGTGTTACCGATGAAAACGATATTTTAATCGACATAAACCGATTGTTGCACAATGTAAACAAAGGAAGCTAACAGAATGTAAACAAACAATGTAAACAAACAGAAACCGATTGTTGATCCGCATTCCAGTATTGTTGGAGCCCAACAAACCGATAGTCTGTTGTTATTGGATTGTTGGACAAAGTAAACAATGGAAACGCCAGGGGGCGCCACGTGTTAGGCCAAAAATGTAAACAAACACAAACGCACGTGTTACCCATGAAAACGATATTTTAATCGATATAAACCGATTGTTGGACAAAGTAAACAAAGGAAACGCCAGGTGGCGCCACGTGTTAGGCCAACAATGTAAACAAACAGAAACGCACGTGTTACCGATGAAAACGATATTTTAATCGACATAAACCGATTGTTGCACAATGTAAACAAAGGAAGCCAACAGAATGTAAACAAACAATGTAAACAAACAGAAACCGATTGTTGATCCGCATTCCAGTATTGTTGGAGCCCAACAAACCGATAGTCTGTTGTTATTGGATTGTTGGACAAAGTAAACAATGGAAACGCCAGGGGGCGCCACGTGTTAGGCCAACAATGTAAACAAACACAAACGCACGTGTTACCCATGAAAACGATATTTTAATCGATATAAACCGATTGTTGGACAAAGTAAACAAAGGAAACGCCAGGTGGCGCCACGTGTAAGGCCAACAATGTAAACAAACAGAAACGCACGTGTTACCGATGAAAACGATATTTTAATCGACATAAACCGATTGTTGCACAATGTAAACAAAGGAAGCCAACAGAATGTAAACAAACAATGTAAACAAACAGAAACCGATTGTTGATCCGCATTCCAGTATTGTTGGAGCCCAACAAACCGATAGTCTGTTGTTATTGGATTGTTGGACAAAGTAAACAATGGAAACGCCAGGGGGCGCCACGTGTTAGGCCAACAATGTAAACAAACACAAACGCACGTGTTACCCATGAAAACGATATTTTAATCGATATAAACCGATTGTTGGACAAAGTAAACAAAGGAAACGCCAGGTGGCGCCACGTGTTAGGCCAACAATGTAAACAAACAGAAACGCACGTGTTACCGATGAAAACGATATTTTAATCGACATAAACCGATTGTTGCACAATGTAAACAAAGGAAGCCAACAGAATGTAAACAAACAATGTAAACAAACAGAAACCGATTGTTGATCCGCATTCCAGTATTGTTGGAGCCCAACAAACCGATAGTCTGTTGTTATTGGATTGTTGGACAAAGTAAACAATGGAAACGCCAGGGGGCGCCACGTGTTAGGGCAACAATGTAAACAAACACAAACGCACGTGTTACCCATGAAAACGATATTTTAATCGATATAAACCGATTGTTGGACAAAGTAAACAAAGGAAACGCCAGGTGGCGCCACGTGTAAGGCCAACAATGTAAACAAACAGAAACGCACGTGTTACCGATGAAAACGATATTTTAATCGACATAAACCGATTGTTGCACAATGTAAACAAAGGAAGCCAACAGAATGTAAACAAACAATGTAAACAAACAGAAACCGATTGTTGATCCGCATTCCAGTATTGTTGGAGCCCAACAAACCAATAGTCTGTTGTTATTGGATTGTTGGACAAAGTAAACAATGGAAACGCCAGGGGGCGCCACGTGTTAGGCCAACAATGTAAACAAACACAAACGCACGTGTTACCCATGAAAACGATATTTTAATCGATATAAACCGATTGTTGGACAAAGTAAACAAAGGAAACGCCAGGTGGCGCCACGTGTTAGGCCAACAATGTAAACAAACAGAAACGCACGTGTTACCGATGAAAACGATATTTTAATCGACATAAACCGATTGTTGCACAATGTAAACAAAGGAAGCCAACAGAATATAAACAAACAATGTAAACAAACAGAAACCGATTGTTGATCCGCATTCCAGTATTGTTGGAGCCCAACAAACCGATAGTCTGTTGTTATTGGATTGTTGGACAAAGTAAACAATGGAAACGCCAGGGGGCGCCACGTGTTAGGCCAACAATGTAAACAAACACAAACGCACGTGTTACCCATGAAAACGATATTTTAATCGATATAAACCGATTGTTGGACAAAGTAAACAAAGGAAACGCCAGGTGGCGCCACGTGTTAGGCCAACAATGTAAACAAACAGAAACGCACGTGTTACCGATGAAAACGATATTTTAATCGACATAAACCGATTGTTGCACAATGTAAACAAAGGAAGCCAACAGAATGTAAACAAACAATGTAAACAAACAGAAACCGATTGTTGATCCGCATTCCAGTATTGTTGGAGCCCAACAAACCGATAGTCTGTTGTTATTGGATTGTTGGACAAAGTAAACAATGGAAACGCCAGGGGGCGCCACGTGTTAGGCCAACAATGTAAACAAACACAAACGCACGTGTTACCCATGAAAACGATATTTTAATCGATATAAACCGATTGTTGGACAAAGTAAACAAAGGAAACGCCAGGTGGCGCCACGTGTTAGGCCAACAATGTAAACAAACAGAAACGCACGTGTTACCGATGAAAACGATATTTTAATCGACATAAACCGATTGTTGCACAATGTAAACAAAGGAAGCCAACAGAATGTAAACAAACAATGTAAACAAACAGAAACCGATTGTTGATCCGCATTCCAGTATTGTTGGAGCCCAACAAACCGATAGTCTGTTGTTATTGGATTGTTGGACAAAGTAAACAATGGAAACGCCAGGGGGCGCCACGTGTTAGGCCAACAATGTAAACAAACACAAACGCACGTGTTACCCATGAAAACGATATTTTAATCGATATAAACCGATTGTTGGACAAAGTAAACAAAGGAAACGCCAGGTGGCGCCACGTGTTAGGCCAACAATGTAAACAAACAGAAACGCACGTGTTACCGATGAAAACGATATTTTAATCGACATAAACCGATTGTTGCACAATGTAAACAAAGGAAGCCAACAGAATGTAAACAAACAATGTAAACAAACAGAAACCGATTGTTGATCCGCATTCCAGTATTGTTGGAGCCCAACAAACCGATAGTCTGTTGTTATTGGATTGTTGGACAAAGTAAACAATGGAAACGCCAGGGGGCGCCACGTGTTAGGCCAACAATGTAAACAAACACAAACGCACGTGTTACCCATGAAAACGATATTTTAATCGATATAAACCGATTGTTGGACAAAGTAAACAAAGGAAACGCCAGGTGGCGCCACGTGTTAGGCCAACAATGTAAACAAACAGAAACGCACGTGTTACCGATGAAAACGATATTTTAATCGACATAAACCGATTGTTGCACAATGTAAACAAAGGAAGCCAACAGAATGTAAACAAACAATGTAAACAAACAGAAACCGATTGTTGATCCGCATTCCAGTATTGTTGGAGCCCAACAAACCGATAGTCTGTTGTTATTGGATTGTTGGACAAAGTAAACAATGGAAACGCCAGGGGGCGCCACGTGTTAGGGCAACAATGTAAACAAACACAAACGCACGTGTTACCCATGAAAACGATATTTTAATCGATATAAACCGATTGTTGGACAAAGTAAACAAAGGAAACGCCAGGTGGCGCCACGTGTAAGGCCAACAATGTAAACAAACAGAAACGCACGTGTTACCGATGAAAACGATATTTTAATCGACATAAACCGATTGTTGCACAATGTAAACAAAGGAAGCCAACAGAATGTAAACAAACAATGTAAACAAACAGAAACCGATGGTTGATCCGCATTCCAGTATTGTTGGAGCCCAACAAACCGATAGTCTGTTGTTATTGGATTGTTGGACAAAGTAAACAATGGAAACGCCAGGGGGCGCCACGTGTTAGGCCAACAATGTAAACAAACACAAACGCACGTCTTACCCATGAAAACGATATTTTAATCGATATAAACCGATTGTTGGACAAAGTAAACAAAGGAAACGCCAGGTGGCGCCACGTGTTAGGCCAACAATGTAAACAAACAGAAACGCACGTGTTACCGATGAAAACGATATTTTAATCGACATAAACCGATTGTTGCACAATGTAAACAAAGGAAGCCAACAGAATGTAAACAAACAGAAACCGATGGTTGATCCGCATTCCAGTATTGTTGGAGCCCAACAAACCGATAGTCTGTTGTTATTGGATTGTTGGACAAAGTAAACAATGGAAACGCCAGGGGGCGCCACGTGTTAGGCCAACAATGTAAACAAACACAAACGCACGTGTTACCCATGAAAACGATATTTTAATCGATATAAACCGATTGTTGGACAAAGTAAACAAAGGAAACGCCAGGTGGCGCCACGTGTTAGGCCAACAATGTAAACAAACAGAAACGCACGTGTTACCGATGAAAACGATATTTTAATCGACATAAACCGATTGTTGCACAATGTAAACAAAGGAAGCCAACAGAATGTAAACAAACAATGTAAACAAACAGAAACCGATTGTTGATCCGCATTCCAGTATTGTTGGAGCCCAACAAACCGATAGTCTGTTGTTATTGGATTGTTGGACAAAGTAAACAATGGAAACGCCAGGGGGCGCCACGTGTTAGGCCAACAATGTAAACAAACAGAAACGCACGTGTTACCGATGAAAACGATATTTTAATCGACATAAACCGATTGTTGCACAATGTAAACAAAGGAAGCCAACAGAATGTAAACAAACAATGTAAACAAACAGAAACCGATTGTTGATCCGCATTCCAGTATTGTTGGAGCCCAACAAACCGATAGTCTGTTGTTATTGGATTGTTGGACAAAGTAAACAATGGAAACGCCAGGGGGCGCCACGTGTTAGGCCAACAATGTAAACAAACACAAACGCACGTGTTACCCATGAAAACGATATTTTAATCGATATAAACCGATTGTTGGACAAAGTAAACAAAGGAAACGCCAGGTGGCGCCACGTGTTAGGCCAACAATGTAAACAAACAGAAACGCACGTGTTACCGATGAAAACGATATTTTAATCGACATAAACCGATTGTTGCACAATGTAAACAAAGGAAGCCAACAGAATGTAAACAAACAATGTAAACAAACAGAAACCGATTGTTGATCCGCATTCCAGTATTGTTGGAGCCCAACAAACCGATAGTCTGTTGTTATTGGATTGTTGGACAAAGTAAACAATGGAAACGCCAGGGGGCGCCACGTGTTAGGCCAACAATGTAAACAAACACAAACGCACGTGTTACCCATGAAAACGATATTTTAATCGATATAAACCGATTGTTGGACAAAGTAAACAAAGGAAACGCCAGGTGGCGCCACGTGTTAGGCCAACAATGTAAACAAACAGAAACGCACGTGTTACCGATGAAAACGATATTTTAATCGACATAAACCGATTGTTGCACAATGTAAACAAAGGAAGCCAACAGAATGTAAACAAACAATGTAAACAAACAGAAACCGATTGTTGATCCGCATTCCAGTATTGTTGGAGCCCAACAAACCGATAGTCTGTTGTTATTGGATTGTTGGACAAAGTAAACAATGGAAACGCCAGGGGGCGCCACGTGTTAGGCCAACAATGTAAACAAACACAAACGCACGTCTTACCCATGAAAACGATATTTTAATCGATATAAACCGATTGTTGGACAAAGTAAACAAAGGAAACGCCAGGTGGCGCCACGTGTTAGGCCAACAATGTAAACAAACAGAAACGCACGTGTTACCGATGAAAACGATATTTTAATCGACATAAACCGATTGTTGCACAATGTAAACAAAGGAAGCCAACAGAATGTAAACAAACAATGTAAACAAACAGAAACCGATTGTTGATCCGCATTCCAGTATTGTTGGAGCCCAACAAACCGATAGTCTGTTGTTATTGGATTGTTGGACAAAGTAAACAATGGAAACGCCAGGGGGCGCCACGTGTTAGGGCAACAATGTAAACAAACACAAACGCACGTGTTACCCATGAAAACGATATTTTAATCGATATAAACCGATTGTTGGACAAAGTAAACAAAGGAAACGCCAGGTGGCGCCACGTGTTAGGCCAACAATGTAAACAAACAGAAACGCACGTGTTACCGATGAAAACGATATTTTAATCGACATAAACCGATTGTTGCACAATGTAAACAAAGGAAGCCAACAGAATGTAAACAAACAATGTAAACAAACAGAAACCGATGGTTGATCCGCATTCCAGTATTGTTGGAGCCCAACAAACCGATAGTCTGTTGTTATTGGATTGTTGGACAAAGTAAACAATGGAAACGCCAGGGGGCGCCACGTGTTAGGCCAACAATGTAAACAAACACAAACGCACGTCTTACCCATGAAAACGATATTTTAATCGATATAAACCGATTGTTGGACAAAGTAAACAAAGGAAACGCCAGGTGGCGCCACGTGTTAGGCCAACAATGTAAACAAACAGAAACGCACGTGTTACCGATGAAAACGATATTTTAATCGACATAAACCGATTGTTGCACAATGTAAACAAAGGAAGCCAACAGAATGTAAACAAACAATGTAAACAAACAGAAACCGATTGTTGATCCGCATTCCAGTATTGTTGGAGCCCAACAAACCGATAGTCTGTTGTTATTGGATTGTTGGACAAAGTAAACAATGGAAACGCCAGGGGGCGCCACGTGTTAGGGCAACAATGTAAACAAACACAAACGCACGTGTTACCCATGAAAACGATATTTTAATCGATATAAACCGATTGTTGGACAAAGTAAACAAAGGAAACGCCAGGTGGCGCCACGTGTTAGGCCAACAATGTAAACAAACAGAAACGCACGTGTTACCGATGAAAACGATATTTTAATCGACATAAACCGATTGTTGCACAATGTAAACAAAGGAAGCCAACAGAATGTAAACAAACAATGTAAACAAACAGAAACCGATGGTTGATCCGCATTCCAGTATTGTTGGAGCCCAACAAACCGATAGTCTGTTGTTATTGGATTGTTGGACAAAGTAAACAATGGAAACGCCAGGGGGCGCCACGTGTTAGGCCAACAATGTAAACAAACACAAACGCACGTGTTACCCATGAAAACGATATTTTAATCGATATAAACCGATTGTTGGACAAAGTAAACAAAGGAAACGCCAGGTGGCGCCACGTGTTAGGCCAACAATGTAAACAAACAGAAACGCACGTGTTACCGATGAAAACGATATTTTAATCGACATAAACCGATTGTTGCACAATGTAAACAAAGGAAGCCAACAGAATGTAAACAAACAATGTAAACAAACAGAAACCGATGGTTGATCCGCATTCCAGTATTGTTGGAGCCCAACAAACCGATAGTCTGTTGTTATTGGATTGTTGGACAAAGTAAACAATGGAAACGCCAGGTGGCGCCACGTGTTAGGCCAACAATGTAAACAAACAGAAACGCACGTGTTACCGATGAAAACGATATTTTAATCGACATAAACCGATTGTTGCACAATGTAAACAAAGGAAGCCAACAGAATGTAAACAAACAATGTAAACAAACAGAAACCGATTGTTGATCCGCATTCCAGTATTGTTGGAGCCCAACAAACCGATAGTCTGTTGTTATTGGATTGTTGGACAAAGTAAACAATGGAAACGCCAGGGGGCGCCACGTGTTAGGCCAACAATGTAAACAAACACAAACGCACGTCTTACCCATGAAAACGATATTTTAATCGATATAAACCGATTGTTGGACAAAGTAAACAAAGGAAACGCCAGGTGGCGCCACGTGTTAGGCCAACAATGTAAACAAACAGAAACGCACGTGTTACCGATGAAAACGATATTTTAATCGACATAAACCGATTGTTGCACAATGTAAACAAAGGAAGCCAACAGAATGTAAACAAACAATGTAAACAAACAGAAACCGATTGTTGATCCGCATTCCAGTATTGTTGGAGCCCAACAAACCGATAGTCTGTTGTTATTGGATTGTTGGACAAAGTAAACAATGGAAACGCCAGGGGGCGCCACGTGTTAGGCCAACAATGTAAACAAACACAAACGCACGTGTTACCCATGAAAACGATATTTTAATCGATATAAACCGATTGTTGGACAAAGTAAACAAAGGAAACGCCAGGTGGCGCCACGTGTTAGGCCAACAATGTAAACAAACAGAAACGCACGTGTTACCGATGAAAACGATATTTTAATCGACATAAACCGATTGTTGCACAATGTAAACAAAGGAAGCCAACAGAATGTAAACAAACAATGTAAACAAACAGAAACCGATTGTTGATCCGCATTCCAGTATTGTTGGAGCCCAACAAACCGATAGTCTGTTGTTATTGGATTGTTGGACAAAGTAAACAATGGAAACGCCAGGGGGCGCCACGTGTTAGGCCAACAATGTAAACAAACACAAACGCACGTCTTACCCATGAAAACGATATTTTAATCGATATAAACCGATTGTTGGACAAAGTAAACAAAGGAAACGCCAGGTGGCGTCACGTGTTAGGCCAACAATGTAAACAAACAGAAACGCACGTGTTACCGATGAAAACGATATTTTAATCGACATAAACCGATTGTTGCACAATGTAAACAAAGGAAGCCAACAGAATGTAAACAAACAATGTAAACAAACAGAAACCGATTGTTGATCCGCATTCCAGTATTGTTGGAGCCCAACAAACCGATAGTCTGTTGTTATTGGATTGTTGGACAAAGTAAACAATGGAAACGCCAGGGGGCGCCACGTGTTAGGGCAACAATGTAAACAAACACAAACGCACGTGTTACCCATGAAAACGATATTTTAATCGATATAAACCGATTGTTGGACAAAGTAAACAAAGGAAACGCCAGATGGCGCCACGTGTTAGGCCAACAATGTAAACAAACAGAAACGCACGTGTTACCGATGAAAACGATATTTTAATCGACATAAACCGATTGTTGCACAATGTAAACAAAGGAAGCCAACAGAATGTAAACAAACAATGTAAACAAACAGAAACCGATGGTTGATCCGCATTCCAGTATTGTTGGAGCCCAACAAACCGATAGTCTGTTGTTATTGGATTGTTGGACAAAGTAAACAATGGAAACGCCAGGGGGCGCCACGTGTTAGGCCAACAATGTAAACAAACACAAACGCACGTCTTACCCATGAAAACGATATTTTAATCGATATAAACCGATTGTTGGACAAAGTAAACAAAGGAAACGCCAGGTGGCGCCACGTGTTAGGCCAACAATGTAAACAAACAGAAACGCACGTGTTACCGATGAAAACGATATTTTAATCGACATAAACCGATTGTTGCACAATGTAAACAAAGGAAGCCAACAGAATGTAAACAAACAATGTAAACAAACAGAAACCGATTGTTGATCCGCATTCCAGTATTGTTGGAGCCCAACAAACCGATAGTCTGTTGTTATTGGATTGTTGGACAAAGTAAACAATGGAAACGCCAGGGGGCGCCACGTGTTAGGGCAACAATGTAAACAAACACAAACGCACGTGTTACCCATGAAAACGATATTTTAATCGATATAAACCGATTGTTGGACAAAGTAAACAAAGGAAACGCCAGGTGGCGCCACGTGTTAGGCCAAAAATGTAAACAAACAGAAACGCACGTGTTACCGATGAAAACGATATTTTAATCGACATAAACCGATTGTTGCACAATGTAAACAAAGGAAGCCAACAGAATGTAAACAAACAATGTAAACAAACAGAAACCGATGGTTGATCCGCATTCCAGTATTGTTGGAGCCCAACAAACCGATAGTCTGTTGTTATTGGATTGTTGGACAAAGTAAACAATGGAAACGCCAGGGGGCGCCACGTGTTAGGCCAACAATGTAAACAAACACAAACGCACGTGTTACCCATGAAAACGATATTTTAATCGATATAAACCGATTGTTGGACAAAGTAAACAAAGGAAACGCCAGGTGGCGCCACGTGTTAGGCCAACAATGTAAACAAACAGAAACGCACGTGTTACCGATGAAAACGATATTTTAATCGACATAAACCGATTGTTGCACAATGTAAACAAAGGAAGCCAACAGAATGTAAACAAACAATGTAAACAAACAGAAACCGATGGTTGATCCGCATTCCAGTATTGTTGGAGCCCAACAAACCGATAGTCTGTTGTTATTGGATTGTTGGACAAAGTAAACAATGGAAACGCCAGGTGGCGCCACGTGTTAGGCCAACAATGTAAACAAACAGAAACGCACGTGTTACCGATGAAAACGATATTTTAATCGACATAAACCGATTGTTGCACAATGTAAACAAAGGAAGCCAACAGAATGTAAACAAACAATGTAAACAAACAGAAACCGATTGTTGATCCGCATTCCAGTATTGTTGGAGCCCAACAAACCGATAGTCTGTTGTTATTGGATTGTTGGACAAAGTAAACAATGGAAACGCCAGGGGGCGCCACGTGTTAGGCCAACAATGTAAACAAACACAAACGCACGTCTTACCCATGAAAACGATATTTTAATCGATATAAACCGATTGTTGGACAAAGTAAACAAAGGAAACGCCAGGTGGCGCCACGTGTTAGGCCAACAATGTAAACAAACAGAAACGCACGTGTTACCGATGAAAACGATATTTTAATCGACATAAACCGATTGTTGCACAATGTAAACAAAGGAAGCCAACAGAATGTAAACAAACAATGTAAACAAACAGAAACCGATTGTTGATCCGCATTCCAGTATTGTTGGAGCCCAACAAACCGATAGTCTGTTGTTATTGGATTGTTGGACAAAGTAAACAATGGAAACGCCAGGGGGCGCCACGTGTTAGGCCAACAATGTAAACAAACACAAACGCACGTGTTACCCATGAAAACGATATTTTAATCGATATAAACCGATTGTTGGACAAAGTAAACAAAGGAAACGCCAGGTGGCGCCACGTGTTAGGCCAACAATGTAAACAAACAGAAACGCACGTGTTACCGATGAAAACGATATTTTAATCGACATAAACCGATTGTTGCACAATGTAAACAAAGGAAGCCAACAGAATGTAAACAAACAATGTAAACAAACAGAAACCGATTGTTGATCCGCATTCCAGTATTGTTGGAGCCCAACAAACCGATAGTCTGTTGTTATTGGATTGTTGGACAAAGTAAACAATGGAAACGCCAGGGGGCGCCACGTGTTAGGCCAACAATGTAAACAAACACAAACGCACGTCTTACCCATGAAAACGATATTTTAATCGATATAAACCGATTGTTGGACAAAGTAAACAAAGGAAACGCCAGGTGGCGTCACGTGTTAGGCCAACAATGTAAACAAACAGAAACGCACGTGTTACCGATGAAAACGATATTTTAATCGACATAAACCGATTGTTGCACAATGTAAACAAAGGAAGCCAACAGAATGTAAACAAACAATGTAAACAAACAGAAACCGATTGTTGATCCGCATTCCAGTATTGTTGGAGCCCAACAAACCGATAGTCTGTTGTTATTGGATTGTTGGACAAAGTAAACAATGGAAACGCCAGGGGGCGCCACGTGTTAGGGCAACAATGTAAACAAACACAAACGCACGTGTTACCCATGAAAACGATATTTTAATCGATATAAACCGATTGTTGGACAAAGTAAACAAAGGAAACGCCAGGTGGCGCCACGTGTTAGGCCAACAATGTAAACAAACAGAAACGCACGTGTTACCGATGAAAACGATATTTTAATCGACATAAACCGATTGTTGCACAATGTAAACAAAGGAAGCCAACAGAATGTAAACAAACAATGTAAACAAACAGAAACCGATGGTTGATCCGCATTCCAGTATTGTTGGAGCCCAACAAACCGATAGTCTGTTGTTATTGGATTGTTGGACAAAGTAAACAATGGAAACGCCAGGGGGCGCCACGTGTTAGGCCAACAATGTAAACAAACACAAACGCACGTGTTACCCATGAAAACGATATTTTAATCGATATAAACCGATTGTTGGACAAAGTAAACAAAGGAAACGCCAGGTGGCGCCACGTGTTAGGCCAACAATGTAAACAAACAGAAACGCACGTGTTACCGATGAAAACGATATTTTAATCGACATAAACCGATTGTTGCACAATGTAAACAAAGGAAGCCAACAGAATGTAAACAAACAATGTAAAAAAACAGAAACCGATTGTTGATCCGCATTCCAGTATTGTTGGAGCCCAACAAACCGATAGTCTGTTGTTATTGGATTGTTGGACAAAGTAAACAATGGAAACGCCAGGGGGCGCCACGTGTTAGGCCAACAATGTAAACAAACACAAACGCACGTGTTACCCATGAAAACGATATTTTAATCGATATAAACCGATTGTTGGACAAAGTAAACAAAGGAAACGCCAGGTGGCGCCACGTGTTAGGCCAACAATGTAAACAAACAGAAACGCACGTGTTACCGATGAAAACGATATTTTAATCGACATAAACCGATTGTTGCACAATGTAAACAAAGGAAGCCAACAGAATGTAAACAAACAATGTAAACAAACAGAAACCGATTGTTGATCCGCATTCCAGTATTGTTGGAGCCCAACAAACCGATAGTCTGTTGTTATTGGATTGTTGGACAAAGTAAACAATGGAAACGCCAGGGGCACCACGTGTTAGGCCAACAATGTAAACAAACAGAAACGCACGTGTTACCGATGAAAACGATATTTTAATCGACATAAACCGATTGTTGCACAATGTAAACAAAGGAAGCCAACAGAATGTAAACAAACAATGTAAACAAACAGAAACCGATTGTTGATCCGCATTCCAGTATTGTTGGAGCCCAACAAACCGATAGTCTGTTGTTATTGGATTGTTGGACAAAGTAAACAATGGAAACGCCAGGGGGCGCCACGTGTTAGGCCAACAATGTAAACAAACACAAACGCACGTGTTACCCATGAAAACGATATTTTAATCGATATAAACCGATTGTTGGACAAAGTAAACAAAGGAAACGCCAGGTGGCGCCACGTGTTAGGCCAACAATGTAAACAAACAGAAACGCACGTGTTACCGATGAAAACGATATTTTAATCGACATAAACCGATTGTTGCACAATGTAAACAAAGGAAGCCAACAGAATGTAAACAAACAATGTAAACAAACAGAAACCGATTGTTGATCCGCATTCCAGTATTGTTGGAGCCCAACAAACCGATAGTCTGTTGTTATTGGATTGTTGGACAAAGTAAACAATGGAAACGCCAGGGGGCGCCACGTGTTAGGCCAACAATGTAAACAAACACAAACGCACGTCTTACCCATGAAAACGATATTTTAATCGATATAAACCGATTGTTGGACAAAGTAAACAAAGGAAACGCCAGGTGGCGTCACGTGTTAGGCCAACAATGTTAACAAACAGAAACGCACGTGTTACCGATGAAAACGATATTTTAATCGACATAAACCGATTGTTGCACAATGTAAACAAAGGAAGCCAACAGAATGTAAACAAACAATGTAAACAAACAGAAACCGATTGTTGATCCGCATTCCAGTATTGTTGGAGCCCAACAAACCGATAGTCTGTTGTTATTGGATTGTTGGACAAAGTAAACAATGGAAACGCCAGGGGGCGCCACGTGTTAGGGCAACAATGTAAACAAACACAAACGCACGTGTTACCCATGAAAACGATATTTTAATCGATATAAACCGATTGTTGGACAAAGTAAACAAAGGAAACGCCAGATGGCGCCACGTGTTAGGCCAACAATGTAAACAAACAGAAACGCACGTGTTACCGATGAAAACGATATTTTAATCGACATAAACCGATTGTTGCACAATGTAAACAAAGGAAGCCAACAGAATGTAAACAAACAATGTAAACAAACAGAAACCGATGGTTGATCCGCATTCCAGTATTGTTGGAGCCCAACAAACCGATAGTCTGTTGTTATTGGATTGTTGGACAAAGTAAACAATGGAAACGCCAGGGGGCGCCACGTGTTAGGCCAACAATGTAAACAAACACAAACGCACGTCTTACCCATGAAAACGATATTTTAATCGATATAAACCGATTGTTGGACAAAGTAAACAAAGGAAACGCCAGGTGGCGCCACGTGTTAGGCCAACAATGTAAACAAACAGAAACGCACGTGTTACCAATGAAAACGATATTTTAATCGACATAAACCGATTGTTGCACAATGTAAACAAAGGAAGCCAACAGAATGTAAACAAACAATGTAAACAAACAGAAACCGATTGTTGATCCGCATTCCAGTATTGTTGGAGCCCAACAAACCGATAGTCTGTTGTTATTGGATTGTTGGACAAAGTAAACAATGGAAACGCCAGGGGGCGCCACGTGTTAGGGCAACAATGTAAACAAACACAAACGCACGTGTTACCCATGAAAACGATATTTTAATCGATATAAACCGATTGTTGGACAAAGTAAACAAAGGAAACGCCAGGTGGCGCCACGTGTTAGGCCAACAATGTAAACAAACAGAAACGCACGTGTTACCGATGAAAACGATATTTTAATCGACATAAACCGATTGTTGCACAATGTAAACAAAGGAAGCCAACAGAATGTAAACAAACAATGTAAACAAACAGAAACCGATGGTTGATCCGCATTCCAGTATTGTTGGAGCCCAACAAACCGATAGTCTGTTGTTATTGGATTGTTGGACAAAGTAAACAATGGAAACGCCAGGGGGCGCCACGTGTTAGGCCAACAATGTAAACAAACACAAACGCACGTGTTACCCATGAAAACGATATTTTAATCGATATAAACCGATTGTTGGACAAAGTAAACAAAGGAAACGCCAGGTGGCGCCACGTGTTAGGCCAACAATGTAAACAAACAGAAACGCACGTGTTACCGATGAAAACGATATTTTAATCGACATAAACCGATTGTTGCACAATGTAAACAAAGGAAGCCAACAGAATGTAAACAAACAATGTAAACAAACAGAAACCGATGGTTGATCCGCATTCCAGTATTGTTGGAGCCCAACAAACCGATAGTCTGTTGTTATTGGATTGTTGGACAAAGTAAACAATGGAAACGCCAGGTGGCGCCACGTGTTAGGCCAACAATGTAAACAAACAGAAACGCACGTGTTACCGATGAAAACGATATTTTAATCGACATAAACCGATTGTTGCACAATGTAAACAAAGGAAGCCAACAGAATGTAAACAAACAATGTAAACAAACAGAAACCGATTGTTGATCCGCATTCCAGTATTGTTGGAGCCCAACAAACCGATAGTCTGTTGTTATTGGATTGTTGGACAAAGTAAACAATGGAAACGCCAGGGGGCGCCACGTGTTAGGCCA
The DNA here is from genome assembly GCA_963932465.1 of Maratus speciosus. Lineage (NCBI taxonomy): Eukaryota > Metazoa > Arthropoda > Arachnida > Araneae > Salticidae > Maratus > Maratus speciosus. Next base: position 173,621 of record CAWVRF010000064.1, on the reverse strand, counting down.
ACAATGTAAACAAACACAAACGCACGTCTTACCCATGAAAACGATATTTTAATCGATATAAACCGATTGTTGGACAAAGTAAACAAAGGAAACGCCAGGTGGCGCCACGTGTTAGGCCAACAATGTAAACAAACAGAAACGCACGTGTTACCGATGAAAACGATATTTTAATCGACATAAACCGATTGTTGCACAATGTAAACAAAGGAAGCCAACAGAATGTAAACAAACAATGTAAACAAACAGAAACCGATTGTTGATCCGCATTCCAGTATTGTTGGAGCCCAACAAACCGATAGTCTGTTGTTATTGGATTGTTGGACAAAGTAAACAATGGAAACGCCAGGGGGGCGCCACGTGTTAGGCCAACAATGTAAACAAACACAAACGCACGTGTTACCCATGAAAACGATATTTTAATCGATATAAACCGATTGTTGGACAAAGTAAACAAAGGAAACGCCAGGTGGCGCCACGTGTTAGGCCAACAATGTAAACAAACAGAAACGCACGTGTTACCGATGAAAACGATATTTTAATCGACATAAACCGATTGTTGCACAATGTAAACAAAGGAAGCCAACAGAATGTAAACAAACAATGTAAACAAACAGAAACCGATTGTTGATCCGCATTCCAGTATTGTTGGAGCCCAACAAACCGATAGTCTGTTGTTATTGGATTGTTGGACAAAGTAAACAATGGAAACGCCAGGGGGCGCCACGTGTTAGGCCAACAATGTAAACAAACACAAACGCACGTCTTACCCATGAAAACGATATTTTAATCGATATAAACCGATTGTTGGACAAAGTAAACAAAGGAAACGCCAGGTGGCGTCACGTGTTAGGCCAACAATGTAAACAAACAGAAACGCACGTGTTACCGATGAAAACGATATTTTAATCGACATAAACCGATTGTTGCACAATGTAAACAAAGGAAGCCAACAGAATGTAAACAAACAATGTAAACAAACAGAAACCGATTGTTGATCCGCATTCCAGTATTGTTGGAGCCCAACAAACCGATAGTCTGTTGTTATTGGATTGTTGGACAAAGTAAACAATGGAAACGCCAGGGGGCGCCACGTGTTAGGGCAACAATGTAAACAAACACAAACGCACGTGTTACCCATGAAAACGATATTTTAATCGATATAAACCGATTGTTGGACAAAGTAAACAAAGGAAACGCCAGGTGGCGCCACGTGTTAGGCCAACAATGTAAACAAACAGAAACGCACGTGTTACCGATGAAAACGATATTTTAATCGACATAAACCGATTGTTGCACAATGTAAACAAAGGAAGCCAACAGAATGTAAACAAACAATGTAAACAAACAGAAACCGATGGTTGATCCGCATTCCAGTATTGTTGGAGCCCAACAAACCGATAGTCTGTTGTTATTGGATTGTTGGACAAAGTAAACAATGGAAACGCCAGGGGGCGCCACGTGTTAGGCCAACAATGTAAACAAACACAAACGCACGTGTTACCCATGAAAACGATATTTTAATCGATATAAACCGATTGTTGGACAAAGTAAACAAAGGAAACGCCAGGTGGCGCCACGTGTTAGGCCAACAATGTAAACAAACAGAAACGCACGTGTTACCGATGAAAACGATATTTTAATCGACATAAACCGATTGTTGCACAATGTAAACAAAGGAAGCCAACAGAATGTAAACAAACAATGTAAAAAAACAGAAACCGATTGTTGATCCGCATTCCAGTATTGTTGGAGCCCAACAAACCGATAGTCTGTTGTTATTGGATTATTGGACAAAGTAAACAATGGAAACGCCAGGGGGCGCCACGTGTTAGGCCAACAATGTAAACAAACACAAACGCACGTGTTACCCATGAAAACGATATTTTAATCGATATAAACCGATTGTTGGACAAAGTAAACAAAGGAAACGCCAGGTGGCGCCACGTGTTAGGCCAACAATGTAAACAAACAGAAACGCACGTGTTACCGATGAAAACGATATTTTAATCGACATAAACCGATTGTTGCACAATGTAAACAAAGGAAGCCAACAGAATGTAAACAAACAATGTAAACAAACAGAAACCGATTGTTGATCCGCATTCCAGTATTGTTGGAGCCCAACAAACCGATAGTCTGTTGTTATTGGATTGTTGGACAAAGTAAACAATGGAAACGCCAGGGGCACCACGTGTTAGGCCAACAATGTAAACAAACAGAAACGCACGTGTTACCGATGAAAACGATATTTTAATCGACATAAACCGATTGTTGCACAATGTAAACAAAGGAAGCCAACAGAATGTAAACAAACAATGTAAACAAACAGAAACCGATTGTTGATCCGCATTCCAGTATTGTTGGAGCCCAACAAACCGATAGTCTGTTGTTATTGGATTGTTGGACAAAGTAAACAATGGAAACGCCAGGGGGCGCCACGTGTTAGGCCAACAATGTAAACAAACACAAACGCACGTGTTACCCATGAAAACGATATTTTAATCGATATAAACCGATTGTTGGACAAAGTAAACAAAGGAAACGCCAGGTGGCGCCACGTGTTAGGCCAACAATGTAAACAAACAGAAACGCACGTGTTACCGATGAAAACGATATTTTAATCGACATAAACCGATTGTTGCACAATGTAAACAAAGGAAGCCAACAGAATGTAAACAAACAATGTAAACAAACAGAAACCGATTGTTGATCCGCATTCCAGTATTGTTGGAGCCCAACAAACCGATAGTCTGTTGTTATTGGATTGTTGGACAAAGTAAACAATGGAAACGCCAGGGGGCGCCACGTGTTAGGCCAACAATGTAAACAAACACAAACGCACGTGTTACCCATGAAAACGATATTTTAATCGATATAAACCGATTGTTGGACAAAGTAAACAAAGGAAACGCCAGGTGGCGCCACGTGTTAGGCCAACAATGTAAACAAACAGAAACGCACGTGTTACCGATGAAAACGATATTTTAATCGACATAAACCGATTGTTGCACAATGTAAACAAAGGAAGCCAACAGAATGTAAACAAACAATGTAAACAAACAGAAACCGATTGTTGATCCGCATTCCAGTATTGTTGGAGCCCAACAAACCGATAGTCTGTTGTTATTGGATTGTTGGACAAAGTAAACAATGGAAACGCCAGGGGGCGCCACGTGTTAGGCCAACAATGTAAACAAACACAAACGCACGTCTTACCCATGAAAACGATATTTTAATCGATATAAACCGATTGTTGGACAAAGTAAACAAAGGAAACGCCAGGTGGCGCCACGTGTTAGGCCAACAATGTAAACAAACAGAAACGCACGTGTTACCGATGAAAACGATATTTTAATCGACATAAACCGATTGTTGCACAATGTAAACAAAGGAAGCCAACAGAATGTAAACAAACAATGTAAACAAACAGAAACCGATTGTTGATCCGCATTCCAGTATTGTTGGAGCCCAACAAACCGATAGTCTGTTGTTATTGGATTGTTGGACAAAGTAAACAATGGAAACGCCAGGGGGCGCCACGTGTTAGGGCAACAATGTAAACAAACACAAACGCACGTGTTACCCATGAAAACGATATTTTAATCGATATAAATCGATTGTTGGACAAAGTAAACAAAGGAAACGCCAGGTGGCGCCACGTGTTAGGCCAACAATGTAAACAAACAGAAACGCACGTGTTACCGATGAAAACGATATTTTAATCGACATAAACCGATTGTTGCACAATGTAAACAAAGGAAGCCAACAGAATGTAAACAAACAATGTAAACAAACAGAAACCGATGGTTGATCCGCATTCCAGTATTGTTGGAGCCCAACAAACCGATAGTCTGTTGTTATTGGATTGTTGGACAAAGTAAACAATGGAAACGCCAGGGGGCGCCACGTGTTAGGCCAACAATGTAAACAAACAGAAACGCACGTGTTACCGATGAAAACGATATTTTAATCGACATAAACCGATTGTTGCACAATGTAAACAAAGGAAGCCAACAGAATGTAAACAAACAATGTAAACAAACAGAAACCGATGGTTGATCCGCATTCCAGTATTGTTGGAGCCCAACAAACCGATAGTCTGTTGTTATTGGATTGTTGGACAAAGTAAACAATGGAAACGCCAGGGGGCGCCACGTGTTAGGCCAACAATGTAAACAAACACAAACGCACGTGTTACCCATGAAAACGATATTTTAATCGATATAAACCGATTGTTGGACAAAGTAAACAAAGGAAACGCCAGGTGGCGCCACGTGTTAGGCCAACAATGTAAACAAACAGAAACGCACGTGTTACCGATGAAAACGATATTTTAATCGACATAAACCGATTGTTGCACAATGTAAACAAAGGAAGCCAACAGAATGTAAACAAACAATGTAAACAAACAGAAACCGATGGTTGATCCGCATTCCAGTATTGTTGGAGCCCAACAAACCGATAGTCTGTTGTTATTGGATTGTTGGACAAAGTAAACAATGGAAACGCCAGGTGGCGCCACGTGTTAGGCCAACAATGTAAACAAACAGAAACGCACGTGTTACCGATGAAAACGATATTTTAATCGACATAAACCGATTGTTGCACAATGTAAACAAAGGAAGCCAACAGAATGTAAACAAACAATGTAAACAAACAGAAACCGATTGTTGATCCGCATTCCAGTATTGTTGGAGCCCAACAAACCGATAGTCTGTTGTTATTGGATTGTTGGACAAAGTAAACAATGGAAACGCCAGGGGGCGCCACGTGTTAGGCCAACAATGTAAACAAACACAAACGCACGTCTTACCCATGAAAACGATATTTTAATCGATATAAACCGATTGTTGGACAAAGTAAACAAAGGAAACGCCAGGTGGCGCCACGTGTTAGGCCAACAATGTAAACAAACAGAAACGCACGTGTTACCGATGAAAACGATATTTTAATCGACATAAACCGATTGTTGCACAATGTAAACAAAGGAAGCCAACAGAATGTAAACAAACAATGTAAACAAACAGAAACCGATTGTTGATCCGCATTCCAGTATTGTTGGAGCCCAACAAACCGATAGTCTGTTGTTATTGGATTGTTGGACAAAGTAAACAATGGAAACGCCAGGGGGGCGCCACGTGTTAGGCCAACAATGTAAACAAACACAAACGCACGTGTTACCCATGAAAACGATATTTTAATCGATATAAACCGATTGTTGGACAAAGTAAACAAAGGAAACGCCAGGTGGCGCCACGTGTTAGGCCAACAATGTAAACAAACAGAAACGCACGTGTTACCGATGAAAACGATATTTTAATCGACATAAACCGATTGTTGCACAATGTAAACAAAGGAAGCCAACAGAATGTAAACAAACAATGTAAACAAACAGAAACCGATTGTTGATCCGCATTCCAGTATTGTTGGAGCCCAACAAACCGATAGTCTGTTGTTATTGGATTGTTGGACAAAGTAAACAATGGAAACGCCAGGGGGCGCCACGTGTTAGGCCAACAATGTAAACAAACACAAACGCACGTCTTACCCATGAAAACGATATTTTAATCGATATAAACCGATTGTTGGACAAAGTAAACAAAGGAAACGCCAGGTGGCGTCACGTGTTAGGCCAACAATGTAAACAAACAGAAACGCACGTGTTACCGATGAAAACGATATTTTAATCGACATAAACCGATTGTTGCACAATGTAAACAAAGGAAGCCAACAGAATGTAAACAAACAATGTAAACAAACAGAAACCGATTGTTGATCCGCATTCCAGTATTGTTGGAGCCCAACAAACCGATAGTCTGTTGTTATTGGATTGTTGGACAAAGTAAACAATGGAAACGCCAGGGGGCGCCACGTGTTAGGGCAACAATGTAAACAAACACAAACGCACGTGTTACCCATGAAAACGATATTTTAATCGATATAAACCGATTGTTGGACAAAGTAAACAAAGGAAACGCCAGGTGGCGCCACGTGTTAGGCCAACAATGTAAACAAACAGAAACGCACGTGTTACCGATGAAAACGATATTTTAATCGACATAAACCGATTGTTGCACAATGTAAACAAAGGAAGCCAACAGAATGTAAACAAACAATGTAAACAAACAGAAACCGATGGTTGATCCGCATTCCAGTATTGTTGGAGCCCAACAAACCGATAGTCTGTTGTTATTGGATTGTTGGACAAAGTAAACAATGGAAACGCCAGGGGGCGCCACGTGTTAGGCCAACAATGTAAACAAACACAAACGCACGTGTTACCCATGAAAACGATATTTTAATCGATATAAACCGATTGTTGGACAAAGTAAACAAAGGAAACGCCAGGTGGCGCCACGTGTTAGGTCAACAATGTAAACAAACAGAAACGCACGTGTTACCGATGAAAACGATATTTTAATCGACATAAACCGATTGTTGCACAATGTAAACAAAGGAAGCCAACAGAATGTAAACAAACAATGTAAAAAAACAGAAACCGATTGTTGATCCGCATTCCAGTATTGTTGGAGCCCAACAAACCGATAGTCTGTTGTTATTGGATTATTGGACAAAGTAAACAATGGAAACGCCAGGGGGCGCCACGTGTTAGGCCAACAATGTAAACAAACACAAACGCACGTGTTACCCATGAAAACGATATTTTAATCGATATAAACCGATTGTTGGACAAAGTAAACAAAGGAAACGCCAGGTGGCGCCACGTGTTAGGCCAACAATGTAAACAAACAGAAACGCACGTGTTACCGATGAAAACGATATTTTAATCGACATAAACCGATTGTTGCACAATGTAAACAAAGGAAGCCAACAGAATGTAAACAAACAATGTAAACAAACAGAAACCGATTGTTGATCCGCATTCCAGTATTGTTGGAGCCCAACAAACCGATAGTCTGTTGTTATTGGATTGTTGGACAAAGTAAACAATGGAAACGCCAGGGGCACCACGTGTTAGGCCAACAATGTAAACAAACAGAAACGCACGTGTTACCGATGAAAACGATATTTTAATCGACATAAACCGATTGTTGCACAATGTAAACAAAGGAAGCCAACAGAATGTAAACAAACAATGTAAACAAACAGAAACCGATTGTTGATCCGCATTCCAGTATTGTTGGAGCCCAACAAACCGATAGTCTGTTGTTATTGGATTGTTGGACAAAGTAAACAATGGAAACGCCAGGGGGCGCCACGTGTTAGGCCAACAATGTAAACAAACACAAACGCACGTGTTACCCATGAAAACGATATTTTAATCGATATAAACCGATTGTTGGACAAAGTAAACAAAGGAAACGCCAGGTGGCGCCACGTGTTAGGCCAACAATGTAAACAAACAGAAACGCACGTGTTACCGATGAAAACGATATTTTAATCGACATAAACCGATTGTTGCACAATGTAAACAAAGGAAGCCAACAGAATGTAAACAAACAATGTAAACAAACAGAAACCGATTGTTGATCCGCATTCCAGTATTGTTGGAGCCCAACAAACCGATAGTCTGTTGTTATTGGATTGTTGGACAAAGTAAACAATGGAAACGCCAGGGGGCGCCACGTGTTAGGCCAACAATGTAAACAAACACAAACGCACGTGTTACCCATGAAAACGATATTTTAATCGATATAAACCGATTGTTGGACAAAGTAAACAAAGGAAACGCCAGGTGGCGCCACGTGTTAGGCCAACAATGTAAACAAACAGAAACGCACGTGTTACCGATGAAAACGATATTTTAATCGACATAAACCGATTGTTGCACAATGTAAACAAAGGAAGCCAACAGAATGTAAACAAACAATGTAAACAAACAGAAACCGATTGTTGATCCGCATTCCAGTATTGTTGGAGCCCAACAAACCGATAGTCTGTTGTTATTGGATTGTTGGACAAAGTAAACAATGGAAACGCCAGGGGGCGCCACGTGTTAGGCCAACAATGTAAACAAACACAAACGCACGTCTTACCCATGAAAACGATATTTTAATCGATATAAACCGATTGTTGGACAAAGTAAACAAAGGAAACGCCAGGTGGCGCCACGTGTTAGGCCAACAATGTAAACAAACAGAAACGCACGTGTTACCGATGAAAACGATATTTTAATCGACATAAACCGATTGTTGCACAATGTAAACAAAGGAAGCCAACAGAATGTAAACAAACAATGTAAACAAACAGAAACCGATTGTTGATCCGCATTCCAGTATTGTTGGAGCCCAACAAACCGATAGTCTGTTGTTATTGGATTGTTGGACAAAGTAAACAATGGAAACGCCAGGGGGCGCCACGTGTTAGGGCAACAATGTAAACAAACACAAACGCACGTGTTACCCATGAAAACGATATTTTAATCGATATAAATCGATTGTTGGACAAAGTAAACAAAGGAAACGCCAGGTGGCGCCACGTGTTAGGCCAACAATGTAAACAAACAGAAACGCACGTGTTACCGATGAAAACGATATTTTAATCGACATAAACCGATTGTTGCACAATGTAAACAAAGGAAGCCAACAGAATGTAAACAAACAATGTAAACAAACAGAAACCGATGGTTGATCCGCATTCCAGTATTGTTGGAGCCCAACAAACCGATAGTCTGTTGTTATTGGATTGTTGGACAAAGTAAACAATGGAAACGCCAGGGGGCGCCACGTGTTAGGCCAACAATGTAAACAAACACAAACGCACGTGTTACCCATGAAAACGATATTTTAATCGATATAAACCGATTGTTGGACAAAGTAAACAAAGGAAACGCCAGGTGGCGCCACGTGTTAGGCCAACAATGTAAACAAACAGAAACGCACGTGTTACCGATGAAAACGATATTTTAATCGACATAAACCGATTGTTGCACAATGTAAACAAAGGAAGCCAACAGAATGTAAACAAACAATGTAAACAAACAGAAACCGATTGTTGATCCGCATTCCAGTATTGTTGGAGCCCAACAAACCGATAGTCTGTTGTTATTGGATTGTTGGACAAAGTAAACAATGGAAACGCCAGGGGGCGCCACGTGTTAGGCCAACAATGTAAACAAACACAAACGCACGTGTTACCCATGAAAACGATATTTTAATCGATATAAACCGATTGTTGGACAAAGTAAACAAAGGAAACGCCAGGTGGCGCCACGTGTTAGGCCAACAATGTAAACAAACAGAAACGCACGTGTTACCGATGAAAACGATATTTTAATCGACATAAACCGATTGTTGCACAATGTAAACAAAGGAAGCCAACAGAATGTAAACAAACAATGTAAACAAACAGAAACCGATTGTTGATCCGCATTCCAGTATTGTTGGAGCCCAACAAACCGATAGTCTGTTGTTATTGGATTGTTGGACAAAGTAAACAATGGAAACGCCAGGGGCGCCACGTGTTAGGCCAACAATGTAAACAAACACAAACGCACGTGTTACCCATGAAAACGATATTTTAATCGATATAAACCGATTGTTGGACAAAGTAAACAAAGGAAACGCCAGGTGGCGCCACGTGTTAGGCCAACAATGTAAACAAACAGAAACGCACGTGTTACCGATGAAAACGATATTTTAATTGACATAAACCGATTGTTGCACAATGTAAACAAAGGAAGCCAACAGAATGTAAACAAACAATGTAAACAAACAGAAACCGATTGTTGATCCGCATTCCAGTATTGTTGGAGCCCAACAAACCGATAGTCTGTTGTTATTGGATTGTTGGACAAAGTAAACAATGGAAACGCCAGGGGGCGCCACGTGTTAGGCCAACAATGTAAACAAACACAAACGCACGTGTTACCCATGAAAACGATATTTTAATCGATATAAACCGATTGTTGGACAAAGTAAACAAAGGAAACGCCAGGTGGCGCCACGTGTTAGGCCAACAATGTAAACAAACAGAAACGCACGTGTTACCGATGAAAACGATATTTTAATCGACATAAACCGATTGTTGCACAATGTAAACAAAGGAAGCCAACAGAATGTAAACAAACAATGTAAACACACAGAAACCGATTGTTGCTCCGCATTCCAGTATTGTTGGAGCCCAACAAACCGATAGTCTGTTGTTATTGGATTGTTGGACAAAGTAAACAATGGAAACGCCAGGGGGCGCCACGTGTTAGGGCAACAATGTAAACAAACACAAACGCACGTGTTACCCATGAAAACGATATTTTAATCGATATAAACCGATTGTTGGACAAAGTAAACAAAGGAAACGCCAGGTGGCGCCACGTGTTAGGCCAACAATGTAAACAAACAGAAACGCACGTGTTACCGATGAAAACGATATTTTAATCGACATAAACCGATTGTTGCACAATGTAAACAAAGGAAGCCAACAGAATGTAAACAAACAATGTAAACAAACAGAAACCGATTGTTGATCCGCATTCCAGTATTGTTGGAGCCCAACAAACCGATAGTCTGTTGTTATTGGATTGTTGGACAAAGTAAACAATGGAAACGCCAGGGGGCGCCACGTGTTAGGCCAACAATGTAAACAAACACAAACGCACGTGTTACCCATGAAAACGATATTTTAATCGATATAAACCGATTGTTGGACAAAGTAAACAAAGGAAACGCCAGGTGGCGCCACGTGTTAGGCCAACAATGTAAACAAACAGAAACGCACGTGTTACCGATGAAAACGATATTTTAATCGACATAAACCGATTGTTGCACAATGTAAACAAAGGAAGCCAACAGAATGTAAACAAACAATGTAAACAAACAGAAACCGATTGTTGATCCGCATTCCAGTATTGTTGGAGCCCAACAAACCGATAGTCTGTTGTTATTGGATTGTTGGACAAAGTAAACAATGGAAACGCCAGGGGGCGCCACGTGTTAGGCCAACAATGTAAACAAACACAAACGCACGTGTTACCCATGAAAACGATATTTTAATCGATATAAACCGATTGTTGGACAAAGTAAACAAAGGAAACGCCAGGTGGCGCCACGTGTTAGGCCAACAATGTAAACAAACAGAAACGCACGTGTTACCGATGAAAACGATATTTTAATCGACATAAACCGATTGTTGCACAATGTAAACAAAGGAAGCCAACAGAATGTAAACAAACAATGTAAACAAACAGAAACCGATTGTTGATCCGCATTCCAGTATTGTTGGAGCCCAACAAACCGATAGTCTGTTGTTATTGGATTGTTGGACAAAGTAAACAATGGAAACGCCAGGGGGCGCCACGTGTTAGGCCAACAATGTAAACAAACACAAACGCACGTGTTACCCATGAAAACGATATTTTAATCGATATAAACCGATTGTTGTACAAAGTAAACAAAGGAAACGCCAGGTGGCGCCACGTGTTAGGCCAACAATGTAAACAAACAGAAACGCACGTGTTACCGATGAAAACGATATTTTAATCGACATAAACCGATTGTTGCACAATGTAAACAAAGGAAGCCAACAGAATGTAAACAAACAATGTAAACAAACAGAAACCGATTGTTGATCCGCATTCCAGTATTGTTGGAGCCCAACAAACCGATAGTCTGTTGTTATTGGATTGTTGGACAAAGTAAACAATGGAAACGCCAGGGGGCGCCACGTGTTAGGCCAACAATGTAAACAAACACAAACGCACGTGTTACCCATGAAAACGATATTTTAATCGATATAAACCGATTGTTGGACAAAGTAAACAAAGGAAACGCCAGGTGGCGCCACGTGTTAGGGCAACAATGTAAACAAACAGAAACGCACGTGTTACCGATGAAAACGATATTTTAATCGACATAAACCGATTGTTGCACAATGTAAACAAAGGAAGCTAACAGAATGTAAACAAACAATGTAAACAAACAGAAACCGATTGTTGATCCGCATTCCAGTATTGTTGGAGCCCAACAAACCGATAGTCTGTTGTTATTGGATTGTTGGACAAAGTAAACAATGGAAACGCCAGGGGGCGCCACGTGTTAGGCCAACAATGTAAACAAACACAAACGCACGTGTTACCCATGAAAACGATATTTTAATCGATATAAACCGATTGTTGGACAAAGTAAACAAAGGAAACGCCAGGTGGCGCCACGTGTTAGGCCAAAAATGTAAAGAAACAGAAACGCACGTGTTACCGATGAAAACGATATTTTAATCGACATAAACCGATTGTTGCACAATGTAAACAAAGGAAGCCAACAGAATGTAAACAAACAATGTAAACAAACAGAAACCGATTGTTGATCCGCATTCCAGTATTGTTGGAGCCCAACAAACCGATAGTCTGTTGTTATTGGATTGTTGGACAAAGTAAACAATGGAAACGCCAGGGGGCGCCACGTGTTAGGCCAACAATGTAAACAAACACAAACGCACGTGTTACCCATGAAAACGATATTTTAATCGATATAAACCGATTGTTGGACAAAGTAAACAAAGGAAACGCCAGGTGGCGCCACGTGTTAGGCCAACAATGTAAACAAACAGAAACGCACGTGTTACCGATGAAAACGATATTTTAATCGACATAAACCGATTGTTGCACAATGTAAACAAAGGAAGCCAACAGAATGTAAACAAACAATGTAAACAAACAGAAACCGATTGTTGATCCGCATTCCAGTATTGTTGGAGCCCAACAAACCGATAGTCTGTTGTTATTGGATTGTTGGACAAAGTAAACAATGGAAACGCCAGGGGGCGCCACGTGTTAGGGCAACAATGTAAACAAACACAAACGCACGTGTTACCCATGAAAACGATATTTTAATCGATATAAACCGATTGTTGGACAAAGTAAACAAAGGAAACGCCAGGTGGCGCCACGTGTTAGGCCAACAATGTAAACAAACAGAAACGCACGTGTTACCGATGAAAACGATATTTTAATCGACATAAACCGATTGTTGCACAATGTAAACAAAGGAAGCCAACAGAATGTAAACAAACAATGTAAACAAACAGAAACCGATTGTTGATCCGCATTCCAGTATTGTTGGAGCCCAACAAACCGATAGTCTGTTGTTATTGGATTGTTGGACAAAGTAAACAATGGAAACGCCAGGGGGCGCCACGTGTTAGGGCAACAATGTAAACAAACACAAACGCACGTGTTACCCATGAAAACGATATTTTAATCGATATAAATCGATTGTTGGACAAAGTAAACAAAGGAAACGCCAGGTGGCGCCACGTGTTAGGCCAACAATGTAAACAAACAGAAACGCACGTGTTACCGATGAAAACGATATTTTAATCGACATAAACCGATTGTTGCACAATGTAAACAAAGGAAGCCAACAGAATGTAAACAAACAATGTAAACAAACAGAAACCGATGGTTGATCCGCATTCCAGTATTGTTGGAGCCCAACAAACCGATAGTCTGTTGTTATTGGATTGTTGGACAAAGTAAACAATGGAAACGCCAGGGGGCGCCACGTGTTAGGCCAACAATGTAAACAAACACAAACGCACGTGTTACCCATGAAAACGATATTTTAATCGATATAAACCGATTGTTGGACAAAGTAAACAAAGGAAACGCCAGGTGGCGCCACGTGTTAGGCCAACAATGTAAACAAACAGAAACGCACGTGTTACCGATGAAAACGATATTTTAATCGACATAAACCGATTGTTGCACAATGTAAACAAAGGAAGCCAACAGAATGTAAACAAACAATGTAAACAAACAGAAACCGATTGTTGATCCGCATTCCAGTATTGTTGGAGCCCAACAAACCGATAGTCTGTTGTTATTGGATTGTTGGACAAAGTAAACAATGGAAACGCCAGGGGGCGCCACGTGTTAGGCCAACAATGTAAACAAACACAAACGCACGTGTTACCCATGAAAACGATATTTTAATCGATATAAACCGATTGTTGGACAAAGTAAACAAAGGAAACGCCAGGTGGCGCCACGTGTTAGGCCAACAATGTAAACAAACAGAAACGCACGTGTTACCGATGAAAACGATATTTTAATCGACATAAACCGATTGTTGCACAATGTAAACAAAGGAAGCCAACAGAATGTAAACAAACAATGTAAACAAACAGAAACCGATTGTTGATCCGCATTCCAGTATTGTTGGAGCCCAACAAACCGATAGTCTGTTGTTATTGGATTGTTGGACAAAGTAAACAATGGAAACGCCAGGGGCGCCACGTGTTAGGCCAACAATGTAAACAAACACAAACGCACGTGTTACCCATGAAAACGATATTTTAATCGATATAAACCGATTGTTGGACAAAGTAAACAAAGGAAACGCCAGGTGGCGCCACGTGTTAGGCCAACAATGTAAACAAACAGAAACGCACGTGTTACCGATGAAAACGATATTTTAATTGACATAAACCGATTGTTGCACAATGTAAACAAAGGAAGCCAACAGAATGTAAACAAACAATGTAAACAAACAGAAACCGATTGTTGATCCGCATTCCAGTATTGTTGGAGCCCAACAAACCGATAGTCTGTTGTTATTGGATTGTTGGACAAAGTAAACAATGGAAACGCCAGGGGGCGCCACGTGTTAGGCCAACAATGTAAACAAACACAAACGCACGTGTTACCCATGAAAACGATATTTTAATCGATATAAACCGATTGTTGGACAAAGTAAACAAAGGAAACGCCAGGTGGCGCCACGTGTTAGGCCAACAATGTAAACAAACAGAAACGCACGTGTTACCGATGAAAACGATATTTTAATCGACATAAACCGATTGTTGCACAATGTAAACAAAGGAAGCCAACAGAATGTAAACAAACAATGTAAACACACAGAAACCGATTGTTGCTCCGCATTCCAGTATTGTTGGAGCCCAACAAACCGATAGTCTGTTGTTATTGGATTGTTGGACAAAGTAAACAATGGAAACGCCAGGGGGCGCCACGTGTTAGGGCAACAATGTAAACAAACACAAACGCACGTGTTACCCATGAAAACGATATTTTAATCGATATAAACCGATTGTTGGACAAAGTAAACAAAGGAAACGCCAGGTGGCGCCACGTGTTAGGCCAACAATGTAAACAAACAGAAACGCACGTGTTACCGATGAAAACGATATTTTAATCGACATAAACCGATTGTTGCACAATGTAAACAAAGGAAGCCAACAGAATGTAAACAAACAATGTAAACAAACAGAAACCGATTGTTGATCCGCATTCCAGTATTGTTGGAGCCCAACAAACCGATAGTCTGTTGTTATTGGATTGTTGGACAAAGTAAACAATGGAAACGCCAGGGGGCGCCACGTGTTAGGCCAACAATGTAAACAAACACAAACGCACGTGTTACCCATGAAAACGATATTTTAATCGATATAAACCGATTGTTGGACAAAGTAAACAAAGGAAACGCCAGGTGGCGCCACGTGTTAGGCCAACAATGTAAACAAACAGAAACGCACGTGTTACCGATGAAAACGATATTTTAATCGACATAAACCGATTGTTGCACAATGTAAACAAAGGAAGCCAACAGAATGTAAACAAACAATGTAAACAAACAGAAACCGATTGTTGATCCGCATTCCAGTATTGTTGGAGCCCAACAAACCGATAGTCTGTTGTTATTGGATTGTTGGACAAAGTAAACAATGGAAACGCCAGGGGGCGCCACGTGTTAGGCCAACAATGTAAACAAACACAAACGCACGTGTTACCCATGAAAACGATATTTTAATCGATATAAACCGATTGTTGGACAAAGTAAACAAAGGAAACGCCAGGTGGCGCCACGTGTTAGGCCAACAATGTAAACAAACAGAAACGCACGTGTTACCGATGAAAACGATATTTTAATCGACATAAACCGATTGTTGCACAATGTAAACAAAGGAAGCCAACAGAATGTAAACAAACAATGTAAACAAACAGAAACCGATTGTTGATCCGCATTCCAGTATTGTTGGAGCCCAACAAACCGATAGTCTGTTGTTATTGGATTGTTGGACAAAGTAAACAATGGAAACGCCAGGGGGCGCCACGTGTTAGGCCAACAATGTAAACAAACACAAACGCACGTGTTACCCATGAAAACGATATTTTAATCGATATAAACCGATTGTTGTACAAAGTAAACAAAGGAAACGCCAGGTGGCGCCACGTGTTAGGCCAACAATGTAAACAAACAGAAACGCACGTGTTACCGATGAAAACGATATTTTAATCGACATAAACCGATTGTTGCACAATGTAAACAAAGGAAGCCAACAGAATGTAAACAAACAATGTAAACAAACAGAAACCGATTGTTGATCCGCATTCCAGTATTGTTGGAGCCCAACAAACCGATAGTCTGTTGTTATTGGATTGTTGGACAAAGTAAACAATGGAAACGCCAGGGGGCGCCACGTGTTAGGCCAACAATGTAAACAAACACAAACGCACGTGTTACCCATGAAAACGATATTTTAATCGATATAAACCGATTGTTGGACAAAGTAAACAAAGGAAACGCCAGGTGGCGCCACGTGTTAGGGCAACAATGTAAACAAACAGAAACGCACGTGTTACCGATGAAAACGATATTTTAATCGACATAAACCGATTGTTGCACAATGTAAACAAAGGAAGCTAACAGAATGTAAACAAACAATGTAAACAAACAGAAACCGATTGTTGATCCGCATTCCAGTATTGTTGGAGCCCAACAAACCGATAGTCTGTTGTTATTGGATTGTTGGACAAAGTAAACAATGGAAACGCCAGGGGGCGCCACGTGTTAGGCCAACAATGTAAACAAACACAAACGCACGTGTTACCCATGAAAACGATATTTTAATCGATATAAACCGATTGTTGGACAAAGTAAACAAAGGAAACGCCAGGTGGCGCCACGTGTTAGGCCAAAAATGTAAAGAAACAGAAACGCACGTGTTACCGATGAAAACGATATTTTAATCGACATAAACCGATTGTTGCACAATGTAAACAAAGGAAGCCAACAGAATGTAAACAAACAATGTAAACAAACAGAAACCGATTGTTGATCCGCATTCCAGTATTGTTGGAGCCCAACAAACCGATAGTCTGTTGTTATTGGATTGTTGGACAAAGTAAACAATGGAAACGCCAGGGGGCGCCACGTGTTAGGCCAACAATGTAAACAAACACAAACGCACGTGTTACCCATGAAAACGATATTTTAATCGATATAAACCGATTGTTGGACAAAGTAAACAAAGGAAACGCCAGGTGGCGCCACGTGTTAGGCCAACAATGTAAACAAACAGAAACGCACGTGTTACCGATGAAAACGATATTTTAATCGACATAAACCGATTGTTGCACAATGTAAACAAAGGAAGCCAACAGAATGTAAACAAACAATGTAAACAAACAGAAACCGATTGTTGATCCGCATTCCAGTATTGTTGGAGCCCAACAAACCGATAGTCTGTTGTTATTGGATTGTTGGACAAAGTAAACAATGGAAACGCCAGGGGGCGCCACGTGTTAGGGCAACAATGTAAACAAACACAAACGCACGTGTTACCCATGAAAACGATATTTTAATCGATATAAACCGATTGTTGGACAAAGTAAACAAAGGAAACGCCAGGTGGCGCCACGTGTTAGGCCAACAATGTAAACAAACAGAAACGCACGTGTTACCGATGAAAACGATATTTTAATCGACATAAACCGATTGTTGCACAATGTAAACAAAGGAAGCCAACAGAATGTAAACAAACAATGTAAACAAACAGAAACCGATGGTTGATCCGCATTCCAGTATTGTTGGAGCCCAACAAACCGATAGTCTGTTGTTATTGGATTGTTGGACAAAGTAAACAATGGAAACGCCAGGGGGCGCCACGTGTTAGGCCAACAATGTAAACAAACACAAACGCACGTGTTACCCATGAAAACGATATTTTAATCGATATAAACCGATTGTTGGACAAAGTAAACAAAGGAAACGCCAGGTGGCGCCACGTGTTAGGCCAACAATGTAAACAAACAGAAACGCACGTGTTACCGATGAAAACGATATTTTAATCGACATAAACCGATTGTTGCACAATGTAAACAAAGGAAGCCAACAGAATGTAAACAAACAATGTAAAAAAACAGAAACCGATTGTTGATCCGCATTCCAGTATTGTTGGAGCCCAACAAACCGATAGTCTGTTGTTATTGGATTGTTGGACAAAGTAAACAATGGAAACGCCAGGGGGCGCCACGTGTTAGGCCAACAATGTAAACAAACACAAACGCACGTGTTACCCATGAAAACGATATTTTAATCGATATAAACCGATTGTTGGACAAAGTAAACAAAGGAAACGCCAGGTGGCGCCACGTGTTAGGCCAACAATGTAAACAAACAGAAACGCACGTGTTACCGATGAAAACGATATTTTAATCGACATAAACCGATTGTTGCACAATGTAAACAAAGGAAGCCAACAGAATGTAAACAAACAATGTAAACAAACAGAAACCGATTGTTGATCCGCATTCCAGTATTGTTGGAGCCCAACAAACCGATAGTCTGTTGTTATTGGATTGTTGGACAAAGTAAACAATGGAAACGCCAGGGGCACCACGTGTTAGGCCAACAATGTAAACAAACAGAAACGCACGTGTTACCGATGAAAACGATATTTTAATCGACATAAACCGATTGTTGCACAATGTAAACAAAGGAAGCCAACAGAATGTAAACAAACAATGTAAACAAACAGAAACCGATTGTTGATCCGCATTCCAGTATTGTTGGAGCCCAACAAACCGATAGTCTGTTGTTATTGGATTGTTGGACAAAGTAAACAATGGAAACGCCAGGGGGCGCCACGTGTTAGGCCAACAATGTAAACAAACACAAACGCACGTGTTACCCATGAAAACGATATTTTAATCGATATAAACCGATTGTTGGACAAAGTAAACAAAGGAAACGCCAGGTGGCGCCACGTGTTAGGCCAACAATGTAAACAAACAGAAACGCACGTGTTACCGATGAAAACGATATTTTAATCGACATAAACCGATTGTTGCACAATGTAAACAAAGGAAGCCAACAGAATGTAAACAAACAATGTAAACAAACAGAAACCGATTGTTGATCCGCATTCCAGTATTGTTGGAGCCCAACAAACCGATAGTCTGTTGTTATTGGATTGTTGGACAAAGTAAACAATGGAAACGCCAGGGGGCGCCACGTGTTAGGCCAACAATGTAAACAAACACAAACGCACGTGTTACCCATGAAAACGATATTTTAATCGATATAAACCGATTGTTGGACAAAGTAAACAAAGGAAACGCCAGGTGGCGCCACGTGTTAGGCCAACAATGTAAACAAACAGAAACGCACGTGTTACCGATGAAAACGATATTTTAATCGACATAAACCGATTGTTGCACAATGTAAACAAAGGAAGCCAACAGAATGTAAACAAACAATGTAAACAAACAGAAACCGATTGTTGATCCGCATTCCAGTATTGTTGGAGCCCAACAAACCGATAGTCTGTTGTTATTGGATTGTTGGACAAAGTAAACAATGGAAACGCCAGGGGGCGCCACGTGTTAGGCCAACAATGTAAACAAACACAAACGCACGTCTTACCCATGAAAACGATATTTTAATCGATATAAACCGATTGTTGGACAAAGTAAACAAAGGAAACGCCAGGTGGCGCCACGTGTTAGGCCAACAATGTAAACAAACAGAAACGCACGTGTTACCGATGAAAACGATATTTTAATCGACATAAACCGATTGTTGCACAATGTAAACAAAGGAAGCCAACAGAATGTAAACAAACAATGTAAACAAACAGAAACCGATTGTTGATCCGCATTCCAGTATTGTTGGAGCCCAACAAACCGATAGTCTGTTGTTATTGGATTGTTGGACAAAGTAAACAATGGAAACGCCAGGGGGCGCCACGTGTTAGGGCAACAATGTAAACAAACACAAACGCACGTGTTACCCATGAAAACGATATTTTAATCGATATAAATCGATTGTTGGACAAAGTAAACAAAGGAAACGCCAGGTGGCGCCACGTGTTAGGCCAACAATGTAAACAAACAGAAACGCACGTGTTACCGATGAAAACGATATTTTAATCGACATAAACCGATTGTTGCACAATGTAAACAAAGGAAGCCAACAGAATGTAAACAAACAATGTAAACAAACAGAAACCGATGGTTGATCCGCATTCCAGTATTGTTGGAGCCCAACAAACCGATAGTCTGTTGTTATTGGATTGTTGGACAAAGTAAACAATGGAAACGCCAGGGGGCGCCACGTGTTAGGCCAACAATGTAAACAAACACAAACGCACGTGTTACCCATGAAAACGATATTTTAATCGATATAAACCGATTGTTGGACAAAGTAAACAAAGGAAACGCCAGGTGGCGCCACGTGTTAGGCCAACAATGTAAACAAACAGAAACGCACGTGTTACCGATGAAAACGATATTTTAATCGACATAAACCGATTGTTGCACAATGTAAACAAAGGAAGCCAACAGAATGTAAACAAACAATGTAAACAAACAGAAACCGATTGTTGATCCGCATTCCAGTATTGTTGGAGCCCAACAAACCGATAGTCTGTTGTTATTGGATTGTTGGACAAAGTAAACAATGGAAACGCCAGGGGGCGCCACGTGTTAGGCCAACAATGTAAACAAACACAAACGCACGTGTTACCCATGAAAACGATATTTTAATCGATATAAACCGATTGTTGGACAAAGTAAACAAAGGAAACGCCAGGTGGCGCCACGTGTTAGGCCAACAATGTAAACAAACAGAAACGCACGTGTTACCGATGAAAACGATATTTTAATCGACATAAACCGATTGTTGCACAATGTAAACAAAGGAAGCCAACAGAATGTAAACAAACAATGTAAACAAACAGAAACCGATTGTTGATCCGCATTCCAGTATTGTTGGAGCCCAACAAACCGATAGTCTGTTGTTATTGGATTGTTGGACAAAGTAAACAATGGAAACGCCAGGGGCGCCACGTGTTAGGCCAACAATGTAAACAAACACAAACGCACGTGTTACCCATGAAAACGATATTTTAATCGATATAAACCGATTGTTGGACAAAGTAAACAAAGGAAACGCCAGGTGGCGCCACGTGTTAGGCCAACAATGTAAACAAACAGAAACGCACGTGTTACCGATGAAAACGATATTTTAATCGACATAAACCGATTGTTGCACAATGTAAACAAAGGAAGCCAACAGAATGTAAACAAACAATGTAAACAAACAGAAACCGATTGTTGATCCGCATTCCAGTATTGTTGGAGCCCAACAAACCGATAGTCTGTTGTTATTGGATTGTTGGACAAAGTAAACAATGGAAACGCCAGGGGGCGCCACGTGTTAGGCCAACAATGTAAACAAACACAAACGCACGTGTTACCCATGAAAACGATATTTTAATCGATATAAACCGATTGTTGGACAAAGTAAACAAAGGAAACGCCAGGTGGCGCCACGTGTTAGGCCAACAATGTAAACAAACAGAAACGCACGTGTTACCGATGAAAACGATATTTTAATCGACATAAACCGATTGTTGCACAATGTAAACAAAGGAAGCCAACAGAATGTAAACAAACAATGTAAACACACAGAAACCGATTGTTGCTCCGCATTCCAGTATTGTTGGAGCCCAACAAACCGATAGTCTGTTGTTATTGGATTGTTGGACAAAGTAAACAATGGAAACGCCAGGGGGCGCCACGTGTTAGGGCAACAATGTAAACAAACACAAACGCACGTGTTACCCATGAAAACGATATTTTAATCGATATAAACCGATTGTTGGACAAAGTAAACAAAGGAAACGCCAGGTGGCGCCACGTGTTAGGCCAACAATGTAAACAAACAGAAACGCACGTGTTACCGATGAAAACGATATTTTAATCGACATAAACCGATTGTTGCACAATGTAAACAAAGGAAGCCAACAGAATGTAAACAAACAATGTAAACAAACAGAAACCGATTGTTGATCCGCATTCCAGTATTGTTGGAGCCCAACAAACCGATAGTCTGTTGTTATTGGATTGTTGGACAAAGTAAACAATGGAAACGCCAGGGGGCGCCACGTGTTAGGCCAACAATGTAAACAAACACAAACGCACGTGTTACCCATGAAAACGATATTTTAATCGATATAAACCGATTGTTGGACAAAGTAAACAAAGGAAACGCCAGGTGGCGCCACGTGTTAGGCCAACAATGTAAACAAACAGAAACGCACGTGTTACCGATGAAAACGATATTTTAATCGACATAAACCGATTGTTGCACAATGTAAACAAAGGAAGCCAACAGAATGTAAACAAACAATGTAAACAAACAGAAACCGATTGTTGATCCGCATTCCAGTATTGTTGGAGCCCAACAAACCGATAGTCTGTTGTTATTGGATTGTTGGACAAAGTAAACAATGGAAACGCCAGGGGGCGCCACGTGTTAGGCCAACAATGTAAACAAACACAAACGCACGTGTTACCCATGAAAACGATATTTTAATCGATATAAACCGATTGTTGGACAAAGTAAACAAAGGAAACGCCAGGTGGCGCCACGTGTTAGGCCAACAATGTAAACAAACAGAAACGCACGTGTTACCGATGAAAACGATATTTTAATCGACATAAACCGATTGTTGCACAATGTAAACAAAGGAAGCCAACAGAATGTAAACAAACAATGTAAACAAACAGAAACCGATTGTTGATCCGCATTCCAGTATTGTTGGAGCCCAACAAACCGATAGTCTGTTGTTATTGGATTGTTGGACAAAGTAAACAATGGAAACGCCAGGGGGCGCCACGTGTTAGGCCAACAATGTAAACAAACACAAACGCACGTGTTACCCATGAAAACGATATTTTAATCGATATAAACCGATTGTTGTACAAAGTAAACAAAGGAAACGCCAGGTGGCGCCACGTGTTAGGCCAACAATGTAAACAAACAGAAACGCACGTGTTACCGATGAAAACGATATTTTAATCGACATAAACCGATTGTTGCACAATGTAAACAAAGGAAGCCAACAGAATGTAAACAAACAATGTAAACAAACAGAAACCGATTGTTGATCCGCATTCCAGTATTGTTGGAGCCCAACAAACCGATAGTCTGTTGTTATTGGATTGTTGGACAAAGTAAACAATGGAAACGCCAGGGGGCGCCACGTGTTAGGCCAACAATGTAAACAAACACAAACGCACGTGTTACCCATGAAAACGATATTTTAATCGATATAAACCGATTGTTGGACAAAGTAAACAAAGGAAACGCCAGGTGGCGCCACGTGTTAGGGCAACAATGTAAACAAACAGAAACGCACGTGTTACCGATGAAAACGATATTTTAATCGACATAAACCGATTGTTGCACAATGTAAACAAAGGAAGCTAACAGAATGTAAACAAACAATGTAAACAAACAGAAACCGATTGTTGATCCGCATTCCAGTATTGTTGGAGCCCAACAAACCGATAGTCTGTTGTTATTGGATTGTTGGACAAAGTAAACAATGGAAACGCCAGGGGGCGCCACGTGTTAGGCCAACAATGTAAACAAACACAAACGCACGTGTTACCCATGAAAACGATATTTTAATCGATATAAACCGATTGTTGGACAAAGTAAACAAAGGAAACGCCAGGTGGCGCCACGTGTTAGGCCAAAAATGTAAAGAAACAGAAACGCACGTGTTACCGATGAAAACGATATTTTAATCGACATAAACCGATTGTTGCACAATGTAAACAAAGGAAGCCAACAGAATGTAAACAAACAATGTAAACAAACAGAAACCGATTGTTGATCCGCATTCCAGTATTGTTGGAGCCCAACAAACCGATAGTATGTTGTTATTGGATTGTTGGACAAAGTAAACAATGGAAACGCCAGGGGGCGCCACGTGTTAGGCCAACAATGTAAACAAACACAAACGCACGTGTTACCCATGAAAACGATATTTTAATCGATATAAACCGATTGTTGGACAAAGTAAACAAAGGAAACGCCAGGTGGCGCCACGTGTTAGGCCAACAATGTAAACAAACAGAAACGCACGTGTTACCGATGAAAACGATATTTTAATCGACATAAACCGATTGTTGCACAATGTAAACAAAGGAAGCCAACAGAATGTAAACAAACAATGTAAACAAACAGAAACCGATTGTTGATCCGCATTCCAGTATTGTTGGAGCCCAACAAACCGATAGTCTGTTGTTATTGGATTGTTGGACAAAGTAAACAATGGAAACGCCAGGGGGCGCCACCTGTTAGGCCAACAATGTAAACAAACACAAACGCACGTGTTACCCATGAAAACGATATTTTAATCGATATAAACCGATTGTTGGACAAAGTAAACAAAGGAAACGCCAGGTGGCGCCACGTGTTAGGCCAACAATGTAAACAAACAGAAACGCACGTGTTACCGATGAAAACGATATTTTAATCGACATAAACCGATTGTTGCACAATGTAAACAAAGGAAGCCAACAGAATGTAAACAAACAATGTAAACAAACAGAAACCGATTGTTGATCCGCATTCCAGTATTGTTGGAGCCCAACAAACCGATAGTCTGTTGTTATTGGATTGTTGGACAAAGTAAACAATGGAAACGCCAGGGGGCGCCACGTGTTAGGCCAACAATGTAAACAAACACAAACGCACGTGTTACCCATGAAAACGATATTTTAATCGATATAAACCGATTGTTGGACAAAGTAAACAAAGGAAACGCCAGGTGGCGCCACGTGTTAGGCCAACAATGTAAACAAACAGAAACGCACGTGTTACCGATGAAAACGATATTTTAATCGATATAAACCGATTGTTGCACAATGTAAACAAAGGAAGCCAACAGAATGTAAACAAACAATGTAAACAAACAGAAACCGATTGTTGATCCGCATTCCAGTATTGTTGGAGCCCAACAAACCGATAGTCTGTTGTTATTGGATTGTTGGACAAAGTAAACAATGGAAACGCCAGGGGGCGCCACGTGTTAGGCCAACAATGTAAACAAACACAAACGCACGTGTTACCCATGAAAACGATATTTTAATCGATATAAACCGATTGTTGGACAAAGTAAACAAAGGAAACGCCAGGTGGCGCCACGTGTTAGGCCAACAATGTAAACAAACAGAAACGCACGTGTTACCGATGAAAACGATATTTTAATCGACATAAACCGATTGTTGCACAATGTAAACAAAGGAAGCCAACAGAATGTAAACAAACAATGTAAACAAACAGAAACCGATTGTTGATCCGCATTCCAGTATTGTTGGAGCCCAACAAACCGATAGTCTGTTGTTATTGGATTGTTGGACAAAGTAAACAATGGAAACGCCAGGGGGCGCCACGTGTTAGGCCAACAATGTAAACAAACACAAACGCACGTGTTACCCATGAAAACGATATTTTAATCGATATAAACCGATTGTTGGACAAAGTAAACAAAGGAAACGCCAGGTGGCGCCACGTGTTAGGCCAACAATGTAAACAAACAGAAACGCACGTGTTACCGATGAAAACGATATTTTAATCGACATAAACCGATTGTTGCACAATGTAAACAAAGGAAGCCAACAGAATGTAAACAAACAATGTAAACAAACAGAAACCGATTGTTGATCCGCATTCCAGTATTGTTGGAGCCCAACAAACCGATAGTCTGTTGTTATTGGATTGTTGGACAAAGTAAACAATGGAAACGCCAGGGGGCGCCACGTGTTAGGCCAACAATGTAAACAAACACAAACGCACGTGTTACCCATGAAAACGATATTTTAATCGATATAAACCGATTGTTGGACAAAGTAAACAAAGGAAACGCCAGGTGGCGCCACGTGTTAGGCCAAAAATGTAAAGAAACAGAAACGCACGTGTTACCGATGAAAACGATATTTTAATCGACATAAACCGATTGTTGCACAATGTAAACAAAGGAAGCCAACAGAATGTAAACAAACAATGTAAACAAACAGAAACCGATTGTTGATCCGCATTCCAGTATTGTTGGAGCCCAACAAACCGATAGTCTGTTGTTATTGGATTGTTGGACAAAGTAAACAATGGAAACGCCAGGGGGCGCCACGTGTTAGGCCAACAATGTAAACAAACACAAACGCACGTGTTACCCATGAAAACGATATTTTAATCGATATAAACCGATTGTTGGACAAAGTAAACAAAGGAAACGCCAGGTGGCGCCACGTGTTAGGCCAACAATGTAAACAAACAGAAACGCACGTGTTACCGATGAAAACGATATTTTAATCGACATAAACCGATTGTTGCACAATGTAAACAAAGGAAGCCAACAGAATGTAAACAAACAATGTAAACAAACAGAAACCGATTGTTGATCCGCATTCCAGTATTGTTGGAGCCCAACAAACCGATAGTCTGTTGTTATTGGATTGTTGGACAAAGTAAACAATGGAAACGCCAGGGGGCGCCACGTGTTAGGCCAACAATGTAAACAAACACAAACGCACGTGTTACCCATGAAAACGATATTTTAATCGATATAAACCGATTGTTGGACAAAGTAAACAAAGGAAACGCCAGGTGGCGCCACGTGTTAGGCCAACAATGTAAACAAACAGAAACGCACGTGTTACCGATGAAAACGATATTTTAATCGACATAAACCGATTGTTGCACAATGTAAACAAAGGAAGCCAACAGAATGTAAACAAACAATGTAAACAAACAGAAACCGATTGTTGAACCGCATTCCAGTATTGTTGGAGCCCAACAAACCGATAGTCTGTTGTTATTGGATTGTTGGACAAAGTAAACAATGGAAACGCCAGGGGGCGCCACGTGTTAGGCCAACAATGTAAATAAACACAAACGCACGTGTTACCCATGAAAACGATATTTTAATCGATATAAACCGATTGTTGGACAAAGTAAACAAAGGAAACGCCAGGTGGCGCCACGTGTTAGGCCAACAATGTAAACAAACAGAAACGCACGTGTTACCGATGAAAACGATATTTTAATCGACATAAACCGATTGTTGCACAATGTAAACAAAGGAAGCCAACAGAATGTAAACAAACAATGTAAACAAACAGAAACCGATTGTTGATCCGCATTCCAGTATTGTTGGAGCCCAACAAACCGATAGTCTGTTGTTATTGGATTGTTGGACAAAGTAAACAATGGAAACGCCAGGGGGCGCCACGTGTTAGGCCAACAATGTAAACAAACACAAACGCACGTGTTACCCATGAAAACGATATTTTAATCGATATAAACCGATTGTTGGACAAAGTAAACAAAGGAAACGCCAGGTGGCGCCACGTGTTAGGCCAACAATGTAAACAAACAGAAACGCACGTGTTACCGATGAAAACGATATTTTAATCGACATAAACCGATTGTTGCACAATGTAAACAAAGGAAGCCAACAGAATGTAAACAAACAATGTAAACAAACAGAAACCGATTGTTGATCCGCATTCCAGTATTGTTGGAGCCCAACAAACCGATAGTCTGTTGTTATTGGATTGTTGGACAAAGTAAACAATGGAAACGCCAGGGGGCGCCACGTGTTAGGCCAACAATGTAAACAAACACAAACGCACGTGTTACCCATGAAAACGATATTTTAATCGATATAAACCGATTGTTGGACAAAGTAAACAAAGGAAACGCCAGGTGTTGCCACGTGTTAGGCGAAAAATGTAAAGAAACAGAAACGCACGTGTTACCGATGAAAACGATATTTTAATCGACATAAACCGATTGTTGCACAATGTAAACAAAGGAAGCCAACAGAATGTAAACAAACAATGTAAACAAACAGAAACCGATTGTTGATCCGCATTCCAGTATTGTTGGAGCCCAACAAACCGATAGTCTGTTGTTATTGGATTGTTGGACAAAGTAAACAATGGAAACGCCAGGGGGCGCCACGTGTTAGGCCAACAATGTAAACAAACACAAACGCACGTGTTACCCATGAAAACGATATTTTAATCGATATAAACCGATTGTTGGACAAAGTAAACAAAGGAAACGCCAGGTGGCGCCACGTGTTAGGCCAACAATGTAAACAAACAGAAACGCACGTGTTACCGATGAAAACGATATTTTAATCGACATAAACCGATTGTTGCACAATGTAAACAAAGGAAGCCAACAGAATGTAAACAAACAATGTAAACAAACAGAAACCGATTGTTGATCCGCATTCCAGTATTGTTGGAGCCCAACAAACGGATAGTCTGTTGTTATTGGATTGTTGGACAAAGTAAACAATGGAAACGCCAGGGGGCGCCACGTGTTAGGCCAACAATGTAAACAAACACAAACGCACGTGTTACCCATGAAAACGATATTTTAATCGATATAAACCGATTGTTGGACAAAGTAAACAAAGGAAACGCCAGGTGGCGCCACGTGTTAGGCCAACAATGTAAACAAACAGAAACGCACGTGTTACCGATGAAAACGATATTTTAATCGACATAAACCGATTGTTGCACAATGTAAACAAAGGAAGCCAACAGAATGTAAACAAACAATGTAAACAAACAGAAACCGATTGTTGATCCGCATTCCAGTATTGTTGGAGCCCAACAAACCGATAGTCTGTTGTTATTGGATTGTTGGACAAAGTAAACAGTGGAAACGCCAGGGGGCGCCACGTGTTAGGCCAACAATGTAAACAAACACAAACGCACGTGTTACCCATGAAAACGATATTTTAATCGATATAAACCGATTGTTGGACAAAGTAAACAAAGGAAACGCCAGGTGGTGCCACGTGTTAGGCCAACAATGTAAACAAACAGAAACGCACGTGTTACCGATGAAAACGATATTTTAATCGACATAAACCGATTGTTGCACAATGTAAACAAAGGAAGCCAACAGAATGTAAACAAACAATGTAAACAAACAGAAACCGATTGTTGATCCGCATTCCAGTATTGTTGGAGCCCAACAAACCGATAGTCTGTTGTTATTGGATTGTTGGACAAAGTAAACAATGGAAACGCCAGGGGGCGCCACGTGTTAGGCCAACAATGTAAACAAACACAAACGCACGTGTTACCCATGAAAACGATATTTTAATCGATATAAACCGATTGTTGGACAAAGTAAACAAAGGAAACGCCAGGTGGCGCCACGTGTTAGGCCAACAATGTAAACAAACAGAAACGCACGTGTTACCGATGAAAACGATATTTTAATCGACATAAACCGATTGTTGCACAATGTAAACAAAGGAAGCCAACAGAATGTAAACAAACAATGTAAACAAACAGAAACCGATTGTTGATCCGCATTCCAGTATTGTTGGAGCCCAACAAACCGATAGTCTGTTGTTATTGGATTGTTGGACAAAGTAAACAATGGAAACGCCAGGGGGCGCCACGTGTTAGGCCAACAATGTAAACAAACACAAACGCACGTGTTACCCATGAAAACGATATTTTAATCGATATAAACCGATTGTTGGACAAAGTAAACAAAGGAAACGCCAGGTGGCGCCACGTGTTAGGCCAACAATGTAAACAAACAGAAACGCACGTGTTACCGATGAAAACGATATTTTAATCGACATAAACCGATTGTTGCACAATGTAAACAAAGGAAGCCAACAGAATGTAAACAAACAATGTAAACAAACAGAAACCGATTGTTGATCCGCATTCCAGTATTGTTGGAGCCCAACAAACCGATAGTCTGTTGTTATTGGATTGTTGGACAAAGTAAACAATGGAAACGCCAGGGGGCGCCACGTGTTAGGGCAACAATGTAAACAAACACAAACGCACGTGTTACCCATGAAAACGATATTTTAATCGATATAAACCGATTGTTGGACAAAGTAAACAAAGGAAACGCCAGGTGGCGCCACGTGTTAGGCCAACAATGTAAACAAACAGAAACGCACGTGTTACCGATGAAAACGATATTTTAATCGACATAAACCGATTGTTGCACAATGTAAACAAAGGAAGCCAACAGAATGTAAACAAACAATGTAAACAAACAGAAACCGATTGTTGATCCGCATTCCAGTATTGTTGGAGCCCAACAAACCGATAGTCTGTTGTTATTGGATTGTTGGACAAAGTAAACAATGGAAACGCCAGGGGGCGCCACGTGTTAGGCCAACAATGTAAACAAACACAAACGCACGTGTTACCCATGAAAACGATATTTTAATCGATATAAACCGATTGTTGGACAAAGTAAACAAAGGAAACGCCAGGTGGCGCCATGTGTTAGGCCAACAATGTAAACAAACAGAAACGCACGTGTTACCGATGAAAACGATATTTTAATCGACATAAACCGATTGTTGCACAATGTAAACAAAGGAAGCCAACAGAATGTAAACAAACAATGTAAACAAACAATGTAAACAAACAGAAACCGATTGTTGATCCGCATTCCAGTATTGTTGGAGCCCAACAAACCGATAGTCTGTTGTTATTGGATTGTTGGACAAAGTAAACAATGGAAACGCCAGGGGGCGCCACGTGTTAGGCCAACAATGTAAACAAGCACAAACGCACGTGTTACCCATGAAAACGATATTTTAATCGATATAAACCGATTGTTGGACAAAGTAAACAAAGGAAACGCCAGGTGGCGCCACGTGTTAGGCCAACAATGTAAACAAACAGAAACGCACGTGTTACCGATGAAAACGATATTTTAATCGACATAAACCGATTGTTGCACAATGTAAACAAAGGAAGCCAACAGAATGTAAACAAACAGAAACCGATTGTTGATCCGCATTCCAGTATTGTTGGAGCCCAACAAACCGATAGTCTGTTGTTATTGGATTGTTGGACAAAGTAAACAATGGAAACGCCAGGGGGCGCCACGTGTTAGGCCAACAATGTAAACAAACACAAACGCACGTGTTACCCATGAAAACGATATTTTAATCGATATAAACCGATTGTTGGACAAAGTAAACAAAGGAAACGCCAGGTGGCGCCACGTGTTAGGCCAACAATGTAAACAAACAGAAACGCACGTGTTACCGATGAAAACGATATTTTAATCGACATAAACCGATTGTTGCACAATGTAAACAAAGGAAGCCAACAGAATGTAAACAAACAATGTAAACAAACAGAAACCGATTGTTGATCCGCATTCCAGTATTGTTGGAGCCCAACAAACCGATAGTCTGTTGTTATTGGATTGTTGGACAAAGTAAACAATGGAAACGCCAGGGGGCGCCACGTGTTAGGGCAACAATGTAAACAAACACAAACGCACGTGTTACCCATGAAAACGATATTTTAATCGATATAAACCGATTGTTGGACAAAGTAAACAAAGGAAACGCCAGGTGGCGCCACGTGTTAGGCCAACAATGTAAACAAACAGAAACGCACGTGTTACCGATGAAAACGATATTTTAATCGACATAAACCGATTGTTGCACAATGTAAACAAAGGAAGCCAACAGAATGTAAACAAACAATGTAAAAAACAGAAACCGATTGTTGATCCGCATTCCAGTATTGTTGGAGCCCAACAAACCGATAGTCTGTTGTTATTGGAT
The DNA here is from genome assembly GCA_963932465.1 of Maratus speciosus. NCBI lineage: Eukaryota > Metazoa > Arthropoda > Arachnida > Araneae > Salticidae > Maratus > Maratus speciosus. Next base: position 141,977 of record CAWVRF010000064.1, on the reverse strand, counting down.
TGTTGGACAAAGTAAACAATGGAAACGCCAGGGGGCGCCACGTGTTAGGCCAACAATGTAAACAAACACAAACGCACGTGTTACCCATGAAAACGATATTTTAATCGATATAAACCGATTGTTGGACAAAGTAAACAAAAGAAACGCCAGGTGGCGCCACGTGTTAGGCCAACAATGTAAACAAACAGAAACGCACGTGTTACCGATGAAAACGATATTTTAATCGACATAAACCGATTGTTGCACAATGTAAACAAAGGAAGCCAACAGAATGTAAACAAACAATGTAAACAAACAGAAACCGATTGTTGATCCGCATTCCAGTATTGTTGGAGCCCAACAAACCGATAGTCTGTTGTTATTGGATTGTTGGACAAAGTAAACAATGGAAACGCCAGGGGGCGCCACGTGTTAGGCCAACAATGTAAACAAACACAAACGCACGTGTTACCCATGAAAACGATATTTTAATCGATATAAACCGATTGTTGGACAAAGTAAACAAAGGAAACGCCAGGTGGCGCCACGTGTTAGGCCAAAAATGTAAAGAAACAGAAACGCACGTGTTACCGATGAAAACGATATTTTAATCGACATAAACCGATTGTTGCACAATGTAAACAAAGGAAGCCAACAGAATGTAAACAAACAATGTAAACAAACAGAAACCGATTGTTGATCCACATTCCAGTATTGTTGGAGCCCAACAAACCGATAGTCTGTTGTTATTGGATTGTTGGACAAAGTAAACAATGGAAACGCCAGGGGGCGCCACGTGTTAGGCCAACAATGTAAACAAACACAAACGCACGTGTTACCCATGAAAACGATATTTTAATCGATATAAACCGATTGTTGGACAAAGTAAACAAAGGAAACGCCAGGTGGCGCCACGTGTTAGGCCAACAATGTAAACAAACAGAAACGCACGTGTTACCGATGAAAACGATAATTTAATCGACATAAACCGATTGTTGCACAATGTAAACAAAGGAAGCCAACAGAATGTAAACAAACAATGTAAACAAACAGAAACCGATTGTTGATCCGCATTCCAGTATTGTTGGAGCCCAACAAACCGATAGTCTGTTGTTATTGGATTGTTGGACAAAGTAAACAATGGAAACTCCAGGGGGCGCCACGTGTTTGGCCAACAATGTAAACAAACACAAACGCACGTGTTACGCATGAAAACGATATTTTAATCGATATAAACCGATTGTTGGACAAAGTAAACAAAGGAAACGCCAGGTGGCGCCACGTGTTAGGCCAACAATGTAAACAAACAGAAACGCACCTGTTACCGATGAAAACGATATTTTAATCGACATAAACCGATTGTTGCACAATGTAAACAAAGGAAGCCAACAGAATGTAAACAAACAATGTAAACAAACAGAAACCGATTGTTGATCCGCATTCCAGTATTGTTGGAGCCCAACAAACCGATAGTCTGTTGTTATTGGATTGTTGGACAAAGTAAACAATGGAAACGCCAGGGGGCGCCACGTGTTAGGCCAACAATGTAAACAAACACAAACGCACGTGTTACCCATGAAAACGATATTTTAATCGATATAAACCGATTGTTGGACAAAGTAAACAAAGGAAACGCCAGGTGGCGCCACGTGTTAGGCCAACAATGTAAACAAACAGAAACGCACGTGTTACCGATGAAAACGATATTTTAATCGACATAAACCGATTGTTGCACAATGTAAACAAAGGAAGCCAACAGAATGTAAACAAACAATGTAAACACACAGAAACCGATTGTTGATCCGCATTCCAGTATTGTTGGAGCCCAACAAACCGATAGTCTGTTGTTATTGGATTGTTGGACAAAGTAAACAATGGAAACGCCAGGGGGCGCCACGTGTTAGGCCAACAATGTAAACAAACAGAAACGCACGTGTTACCGATGAAAACGATATTTTAATCGACATAAACCGATTGTTGCACAATGTAAACAAAGGAAGCCAACAGAATGTAAACAAACAATGTAAACACACAGAAACCGATTGTTGATCCGCATTCCAGTATTGTTGGAGCCCAACAAACCGATAGTCTGTTGTTATTGGATTGTTGGACAAAGTAAACAATGGAAACGCCAGGGGGCGCCACGTGTTAGGCCAACAATGTAAACAAACACAAACGCACGTGTTACCCATGAAAACGATATTTTAATCGATATAAACCGATTGTTGGACAAAGTAAACAAAGGAAACGCCAGGTGGCGCCACGTGTTAGGCCAACAATGTAAACAAACAGAAACGCACGTGTTACCGATGAAAACGATAATTTAATCGACATAAACCGATTGTTGCACAATGTAAACAAAGGAAGCCAACAGAATGTAAACAAACAATGTAAACAAACAGAAACCGATTGTTGATCCGCATTCCAGTATTGTTGGAGCCCAACAAACCGATAGTCTGTTGTTATTGGATTGTTGGACAAAGTAAACAATGGAAACTCCAGGGGGCGCCACGTGTTTGGCCAACAATGTAAACAAACACAAACGCACGTGTTACGCATGAAAACGATATTTTAATCGATATAAACCGATTGTTGGACAAAGTAAACAAAGGAAACGCCAGGTGGCGCCACGTGTTAGGCCAACAATGTAAACAAACAGAAACGCACCTGTTACCGATGAAAACGATATTTTAATCGACATAAACCGATTGTTGCACAATGTAAACAAAGGAAGCCAACAGAATGTAAACAAACAATGTAAACAAACAGAAACCGATTGTTGATCCGCATTCCAGTATTGTTGGAGCCCAACAAACCGATAGTCTGTTGTTATTGGATTGTTGGACAAAGTAAACAATGGAAACGCCAGGGGGCGCCACGTGTTAGGCCAACAATGTAAACAAACACAAACGCACGTGTTACCCATGAAAACGATATTTTAATCGATATAAACCGATTGTTGGACAAAGTAAACAAAGGAAACGCCAGGTGGCGCCACGTGTTAGGCCAACAATGTAAACAAACAGAAACGCACGTGTTACCGATGAAAACGATATTTTAATCGACATAAACCGATTGTTGCACAATGTAAACAAAGGAAGCCAACAGAATGTAAACAAACAATGTAAACACACAGAAACCGATTGTTGATCCGCATTCCAGTATTGTTGGAGCCCAACAAACCGATAGTCTGTTGTTATTGGATTGTTGGACAAAGTAAACAATGGAAACGCCAGGGGGCGCCACGTGTTAGGGCAACAATGTAAACAAACACAAACGCACGTGTTACCCATGAAAACGATATTTTAATCGATATAAACCGATTGTTGGACAAAGTAAACAAAGGAAACGCCAGGTGGCGCCACGTGTTAGGCCAACAATGTAAACAAACAGAAACGCACGTGTTACCGATGAAAACGATATTTTAATCGACATAAACCGATTGTTGCACAATGTAAACAAAGGAAGCCAACAGAATGTAAACAAACAATGTAAACAAACAGAAACCGATTGTTGATCCGCATTCCAGTATTGTTGGAGCCCAACAAACCGATAGTCTGTTGTTATTGGATTGTTGGACAAAGTAAACAATGGAAACGCCAGGGGGCGCCACGTGTTAGGCCAACAATGTAAACAAACACAAACGCACGTGTTACCCATGAAAACGATATTTTAATCGATATAAACCGATTGTTGGACAAAGTAAACAAAGGAAACGCCAGGTGGCGCCACGTGTTAGGCCAACAATGTAAACAAACAGAAACGCACGTGTTACCGATGAAAACGATATTTTAATCGACATAAACCGATTGTTGCACAATGTAAACAAAGGAAGCCAACAGAATGTAAACAAACAATGTAAACAAACAGTAACCGATTGTTGATCCGCATTCCAGTATTGTTGGAGCCCAACAAACCGATAGTCTGTTGTTATTGGATTGTTGGACAAAGTAAACAATGGAAACGCCAGGGGGCGCCACGTGTTAGGCCAACAATGTAAACAAACACAAACGCACGTGTTACCCATGAAAACGATATTTTAATCGATATAAACCGATTGTTGTACAAAGTAAACAAAGGAAACGCCAGGTGGCGCCACGTGTTAGGCCAACAATGTAAACAAACAGAAACGCACGTGTTACCGATGAAAACGATATTTTAATCGACATAAACCGATTGTTGCACAATGTAAACAAAGGAAGCCAACAGAATGTAAACAAACAATGTAAACAAACAGAAACCGATTGTTGATCCGCATTCCAGTATTGTTGGAGCCCAACAAACCGATAGTCTGTTGTTATTGGATTGTTGAACAAAGTAAACAATGGAAACGCCAGGGGGCGCCACGTGTTAGGCCAACAATGTAAACAAACACAAACGCACGTGTTACCCATGAAAACGATATTTTAATCGATATAAACCGATTGTTGGACAAAGTAAACAAAGGAAACGCCAGGTGGCGCCACGTGTTAGGGCAACAATGTAAACAAACAGAAACGCACGTGTTACCGATGAAAACGATATTTTAATCGACATAAACCGATTGTTGCACAATGTAAACAAAGGAAGCTAACAGAATGTAAACAAACAATGTAAACAAACAGAAACCGATTGTTGATCCGCATTCCAGTATTGTTGGAGCCCAACAAACCGATAGTCTGTTGTTATTGGATTGTTGGACAAAGTAAACAATGGAAACGCCAGGGGGCGCCACGTGTTAGGCCAACAATGTAAACAAACACAAACGCACGTGTTACCCATGAAAACGATATTTTAATCGATATAAACCGATTGTTGGACAAAGTAAACAAAGGAAACGCCAGGTGGCGCCACGTGTTAGGCCAAAAATGTAAAGAAACAGAAACGCACGTGTTACCGATGAAAACGATATTTTAATCGACATAAACCGATTGTTGCACAATGTAAACAAAGGAAGCCAACAGAATGTAAACAAACAATGTAAACAAACAGAAACCGATTGTTGATCCGCATTCCAGTATTGTTGGAGCCCAACAAACCGATAGTCTGTTGTTATTGGATTGTTGGACAAAGTAAACAATGGAAACGCCAGGGGGCGCCACGTGTTAGGCCAACAATGTAAACAAACACAAACGCACGTGTTACCCATGAAAACGATATTTTAATCGATATAAACCGATTGTTGGACAAAGTAAACAAAGGAAACGCCAGGTGGCGCCACGTGTTAGGCCAACAATGTAAACAAACAGAAACGCACGTGTTACCGATGAAAACGATATTTTAATCGACATAAACCGATTGTTGCACAATGTAAACAAAGGAAGCCAACAGAATGTAAACAAACAATGTAAACAAACAGAAACCGATTGTTGATCCGCATTCCAGTATTGTTGGAGCCCAACAAACCGATAGTCTGTTGTTATTGGATTGTTGGACAAAGTAAACAATGGAAACGCCAGGGGGCGCCACGTGTTAGGCCAACAATGTAAACAAACACAAACGCACGTGTTACCCATGAAAACGATATTTTAATCGATATAAACCGATTGTTGGACAAAGTAAACAAAGGAAACGCCAGGTGGCGCCACGTGTTAGGCCAACAATGTAAACAAACAGAAACGCACGTGTTACCGATGAAAACGATATTTTAATCGATATAAACCGATTGTTGCACAATGTAAACAAAGGAAGCCAACAGAATGTAAACAAACAATGTAAACAAACAGAAACCGATTGTTGATCCGCATTCCAGTATTGTTGGAGCCCAACAAACCGATAGTCTGTTGTTATTGGATTGTTGGACAAAGTAAACAGTGGAAACGCCAGGGGGCGCCACGTGTTAGGCCAACAATGTAAACAAACACAAACGCACGTGTTACCCATGAAAACGATATTTTAATCGATATAAACCGATTGTTGGACAAAGTAAACAAAGGAAACGCCAGGTGGCGCCACGTGTTAGGCCAACAATGTAAACAAACAGAAACGCACGTGTTACCGATGAAAACGATATTTTAATCGACATAAACCGATTGTTGCACAATGTAAACAAAGGAAGCCAACAGAATGTAAACAAACAATGTAAACAAACAGAAACCGATTGTTGATCCGCATTCCAGTATTGTTGGAGCCCAACAAACCGATAGTCTGTTGTTATTGGATTGTTGGACAAAGTAAACAATGGAAACGCCAGGGGGCGCCACGTGTTAGGCCAACAATGTAAACAAACACAAACGCACGTGTTACCCATGAAAACGATATTTTAATCGATATAAACCGATTGTTGGACAAAGTAAACAAAGGAAACGCCAGGTGGCGCCACGTGTTAGGCCAACAATGTAAACAAACAGAAACGCACGTGTTACCGATGAAAACGATATTTTAATCGACATAAACCGATTGTTGCACAATGTAAACAAAGGAAGCCAACAGAATGTAAACAAACAATGTAAACAAACAGAAACCGATTGTTGATCCGCATTCCAGTATTGTTGGAGCCCAACAAACCGATAGTCTGTTGTTATTGGATTGTTGGACAAAGTAAACAATGGAAACGCCAGGGGGCGCCACGTGTTAGGCCAACAATGTAAACAAACACAAACGCACGTGTTACCCATGAAAACGATATTTTAATCGATATAAACCGATTGTTGGACAAAGTAAACAAAGGAAACGCCAGGTGGCGCCACGTGTTAGGCCAAAAATGTAAAGAAACAGAAACGCACGTGTTACCGATGAAAACGATATTTTAATCGACATAAACCGATTGTTGCACAATGTAAACAAAGGAAGCCAACAGAATGTAAACAAACAATGTAAACAAACAGAAACCGATTGTTGATCCGCATTCCAGTATTGTTGGAGCCCAACAAACCGATAGTCTGTTGTTATTGGATTGTTGGACAAAGTAAACAATGGAAACGCCAGGGGGCGCCACGTGTTAGGCCAACAATGTAAACAAACACAAACGCACGTGTTACCCATGAAAACGATATTTTAATCGATATAAACCGATTGTTGGACAAAGTAAACAAAGGAAACGCCAGGTGGCGCCACGTGTTAGGCCAACAATGTAAACAAACAGAAACGCACGTGTTACCGATGAAAACGATATTTTAATCGACATAAACCGATTGTTGCACAATGTAAACAAAGGAAGCCAACAGAATGTAAACAAACAATGTAAACAAACAGAAACCGATTGTTGATCCGCATTCCAGTATTGTTGGAGCCCAACAAACCGATAGTCTGTTGTTATTGGATTGTTGGACAAAGTAAACAATGGAAACGCCAGGGGGCGCCACGTGTTAGGCCAACAATGTAAACAAACACAAACGCACGTGTTACCCATGAAAACGATATTTTAATGATATAAACCGATTGTTGGACAAAGTAAACAAAGGAAACGCCAGGTGGCGCCACGTGTTAGGCCAACAATGTAAACAAACAGAAACGCACGTGTTACCGATGAAAACGATATTTTAATCGACATAAACCGATTGTTGCACAATGTAAACAAAGGAAGCCAACAGAATGTAAACAAACAATGTAAACAAACAGAAACCGATTGTTGATCCGCATTCCAGTATTGTTGGAGCCCAACAAACCGATAGTCTGTTGTTATTGGATTGTTGGACAAAGTAAACAATGGAAACGCCAGGGGGCGCCACGTGTTAGGCCAACAATGTAAACAAACACAAACGCACGTGTTACCCATGAAAACGATATTTTAATCGATATAAACCGATTGTTGGACAAAGTAAACAAAGGAAACGCCAGGTGGCGCCACGTGTTAGGCCAACAATGTAAACAAACAGAAACGCACGTGTTACCGATGAAAACGATATTTTAATCGACATAAACCGATTGTTGCACAATGTAAACAAAGGAAGCCAACAGAATGTAAACAAACAATGTAAACAAACAGAAACCGATTGTTGATCCGCATTCCAGTATTGTTGGAGCCCAACAAACCGATAGTCTGTTGTTATTGGATTGTTGGACAAAGTAAACAATGGAAACGCCAGGGGGCGCCACGTGTTAGGCCAACAATGTAAACAAACACAAACGCACGTGTTACCCATGAAAACGATATTTTAATCGATATAAACCGATTGTTGGACAAAGTAAACAAAGGAAACGCCAGGTGGTGCCACGTGTTAGGCCAACAATGTAAACAAACAGAAACGCACGTGTTACCGATGAAAACGATATTTTAATCGACATAAACCGATTGTTGCACAATGTAAACAAAGGAAGCCAACAGAATGTAAACAAACAATGTAAACAAACAGAAACCGATTGTTGATCCGCATTCCAGTATTGTTGGAGCCCAACAAACCGATAGTCTGTTGTTATTGGATTGTTGGACAAAGTAAACAATGGAAACGCCAGGGGGCGCCACGTGTTAGGCCAACAATGTAAACAAACACAAACGCACGTGTTACCCATGAAAACGATATTTTAATCGATATAAACCGATTGTTGGACAAAGTAAACAAAGGAAACGCCAGGTGGCGCCACGTGTTAGGCCAACAATGTAAACAAACAGAAACGCACGTGTTACCGATGAAAACGATATTTTAATCGACATAAACCGATTGTTGCACAATGTAAACAAAGGAAGCCAACAGAATGTAAACAAACAATGTAAACAAACAGAAACCGATTGTTGATCCGCATTCCAGTATTGTTGGAGCCCAACAAACCGATAGTCTGTTGTTATTGGATTGTTGGACAAAGTAAACAATGGAAACGCCAGGGGGCGCCACGTGTTAGGCCAACAATGTAAACAAACACAAACGCACGTGTTACCCATGAAAACGATATTTTAATCGATATAAACCGATTGTTGGACAAAGTAAACAAAGGAAACGCCAGGTGGCGCCACGTGTTAGGCCAACAATGTAAACAAACAGAAACGCACGTGTTACCGATGAAAACGATATTTTAATCGACATAAACCGATTGTTGCACAATGTAAACAAAGGAAGCCAACAGAATGTAAACAAACAATGTAAACAAACAGAAACCGATTGTTGATCCGCATTCCAGTATTGTTGGAGCCCAACAAACCGATAGTCTGTTGTTATTGGATTGTTGGACAAAGTAAACAATGGAAACGCCAGGGGGCGCCACGTGTTAGGGCAACAATGTAAACAAACACAAACGCACGTGTTACCCATGAAAACGATATTTTAATCGATATAAACCGATTGTTGGACAAAGTAAACAAAGGAAACGCCAGGTGGCGCCACGTGTTAGGCCAACAATGTAAACAAACAGAAACGCACGTGTTACCGATGAAAACGATATTTTAATCGACATAAACCGATTGTTGCACAATGTAAACAAAGGAAGCCAACAGAATGTAAACAAACAATGTAAACAAACAGAAACCGATTGTTGATCCGCATTCCAGTATTGTTGGAGCCCAACAAACCGATAGTCTGTTGTTATTGGATTGTTGGACAAAGTAAACAATGGAAACGCCAGGGGGCGCCACGTGTTAGGCCAACAATGTAAACAAACACAAACGCACGTGTTACCCATGAAAACGATATTTTAATCGATATAAACCGATTGTTGGACAAAGTAAACAAAGGAAACGCCAGGTGGTGCCACGTGTTAGGCCAACAATGTAAACAAACAGAAACGCACGTGTTACCGATGAAAACGATATTTTAATCGACATAAACCGATTGTTGCACAATGTAAACAAAGGAAGCCAACAGAATGTAAACAAACAATGTAAACAAACAGAAACCGATTGTTGATCCGCATTCCAGTATTGTTGGAGCCCAACAAACCGATAGTCTGTTGTTATTGGATTGTTGGACAAAGTAAACAATGGAAACGCCAGGGGGCGCCACGTGTTAGGCCAACAATGTAAACAAACACAAACGCACGTGTTACCCATGAAAACGATATTTTAATCGATATAAACCGATTGTTGGACAAAGTAAACAAAGGAAACGCCAGGTGGCGCCACGTGTTAGGCCAACAATGTAAACAAACAGAAACGCACGTGTTACCGATGAAAACGATATTTTAATCGACATAAACCGATTGTTGCACAATGTAAACAAAGGAAGCCAACAGAATGTAAACAAACAATGTAAACAAACAGAAACCGATTGTTGATCCGCATTCCAGTATTGTTGGAGCCCAACAAACCGATAGTCTGTTGTTATTGGATTGTTGGACAAAGTAAACAATGGAAACGCCAGGGGGCGCCACGTGTTAGGCCAACAATGTAAACAAACACAAACGCACGTGTTACCCATGAAAACGATATTTTAATCGATATAAACCGATTGTTGGACAAAGTAAACAAAGGAAACGCCAGGTGGCGCCACGTGTTAGGCCAACAATGTAAACAAACAGAAACGCACGTGTTACCGATGAAAACGATATTTTAATCGACATAAACCGATTGTTGCACAATGTAAACAAAGGAAGCCAACAGAATGTAAACAAACAATGTAAACAAACAGAAACCGATTGTTGATCCGCATTCCAGTATTGTTGGAGCCCAACAAACCGATAGTCTGTTGTTATTGGATTGTTGGACAAAGTAAACAATGGAAACGCCAGGGGGCGCCACGTGTTAGGGCAACAATGTAAACAAACACAAACGCACGTGTTACCCATGAAAACGATATTTTAATCGATATAAACCGATTGTTGGACAAAGTAAACAAAGGAAACGCCAGGTGGCGCCACGTGTTAGGCCAACAATGTAAACAAACAGAAACGCACGTGTTACCGATGAAAACGATATTTTAATCGACATAAACCGATTGTTGCACAATGTAAACAAAGGAAGCCAACAGAATGTAAACAAACAATGTAAACAAACAGAAACCGATTGTTGATCCGCATTCCAGTATTGTTGGAGCCCAACAAACCGATAGTCTGTTGTTATTGGATTGTTGGACAAAGTAAACAATGGAAACGCCAGGGGGCGCCACGTGTTAGGCCAACAATGTAAACAAACACAAACGCACGTGTTACCCATGAAAACGATATTTTAATCGATATAAACCGATTGTTGGACAAAGTAAACAAAGGAAACGCCAGGTGGCGCCATGTGTTAGGCCAACAATGTAAACAAACAGAAACGCACGTGTTACCGATGAAAACGATATTTTAATCGACATAAACCGATTGTTGCACAATGTAAACAAAGGAAGCCAACAGAATGTAAACAAACAATGTAAACAAACAGAAACCGATTGTTGATCCGCATTCCAGTATTGTTGGAGCCCAACAAACCGATAGTCTGTTGTTATTGGATTGTTGGACAAAGTAAACAATGGAAACGCCAGGGGGCGCCACGTGTTAGGCCAACAATGTAAACAAGCACAAACGCACGTGTTACCCATGAAAACGATATTTTAATCGATATAAACCGATTGTTGGACAAAGTAAACAAAGGAAACGCCAGGTGGCGCCACGTGTTAGGCCAACAATGTAAACAAACAGAAACGCACGTGTTACCGATGAAAACGATATTTTAATCGACATAAACCGATTGTTGCACAATGTAAACAAAGGAAGCCAACAGAATGTAAACAAACAATGTAAACAAACAGAAACCGATTGTTGATCCGCATTCCAGTATTGTTGGAGCCCAACAAACCGATAGTCTGTTGTTATTGGATTGTTGGACAAAGTAAACAATGGAAACGCCAGGGGGCGCCACGTGTTAGGCCAACAATGTAAACAAACACAAACGCACGTGTTACCCATGAAAACGATATTTTAATCGATATAAACCGATTGTTGGACAAAGTAAACAAAGGAAACGCCAGGTGGCGCCACGTGTTAGGCCAACAATGTAAACAAACAGAAACGCACGTGTTACCGATGAAAACGATATTTTAATCGACATAAACCGATTGTTGCACAATGTAAACAAAGGAAGCCAACAGAATGTAAACAAACAGAAACCGATTGTTGATCCGCATTCCAGTATTGTTGGAGCCCAACAAACCGATAGTCTGTTGTTATTGGATTGTTGGACAAAGTAAACAATGGAAACGCCAGGGGGCGCCACGTGTTAGGCCAACAATGTAAACAAACACAAACGCACGTGTTACCCATGAAAACGATATTTTAATCGATATAAACCGATTGTTGGACAAAGTAAACAAAGGAAACGCCAGGTGGCGCCACGTGTTAGGCCAACAATGTAAACAAACAGAAACGCACGTGTTACCGATGAAAACGATATTTTAATCGACATAAACCGATTGTTGCACAATGTAAACAAAGGAAGCCAACAGAATGTAAACAAACAATGTAAACAAACAGAAACCGATTGTTGATCCGCATTCCAGTATTGTTGGAGCCCAACAAACCGATAGTCTGTTGTTATTGGATTGTTGGACAAAGTAAACAATGGAAACGCCAGGGGGCGCCACGTGTTAGGGCAACAATGTAAACAAACACAAACGCACGTGTTACCCATGAAAATGATATTTTAATCGATATAAACCGATTGTTGGACAAAGTAAACAAAGGAAACGCCAGGTGGCGCCACGTGTTAGGCCAACAATGTAAACAAACAGAAACGCACGTGTTACCGATGAAAACGATATTTTAATCGACATAAACCGATTGTTGCACAATGTAAACAAAGGAAGCCAACAGAATGTAAACAAATAATGTAAACAAACAGAAACCGATTGTTGATCCGCATTCCAGTATTGTTGGAGCCCAACAAACCGATAGTCTGTTGTTATTGGATTGTTGGACAAAGTAAACAATGGAAACGCCAGGGGGCGCCACGTGTTAGGCCAACAATGTAAACAAACACAAACGCACGTGTTACCCATGAAAACGATATTTTAATCGATATAAACCGATTGTTGGACAAAGTAAACAAAGGAAACGCCAGGTGGCGCCACGTGTTAGGCCAACAATGTAAACAAACAGAAACGCACGTGTTACCGATGAAAACGATATTTTAATCGACATAAACCGATTGTTGCACAATGTAAACAAAGGAAGCCAACAGAATGTAAACAAACAATGTAAACAAACAGAAACCGATTGTTGATCCGCATTCCAGTATTGTTGGAGCCCAACAAACCGATAGTCTGTTGTTATTGGATTGTTGGACAAAGTAAACAATGGAAACGCCAGGGGGCGCCACGTGTTAGGCCAACAATGTAAACAAACACAAACGCACGTGTTACCCATGAAAACGATATTTTAATCGATATAAACCGATTGTTGGACAAAGTAAACAAAGGAAACGCCAGGTGGCGCCACGTGTTAGGCCAAAAATGTAAAGAAACAGAAACGCACGTGTTACCGATGAAAACGATATTTTAATCGACATAAACCGATTGTTGCACAATGTAAACAAAGGAAGCCAACAGAATGTAAACAAACAATGTAAACAAACAGAAACCGATTGTTGATCCACATTCCAGTATTGTTGGAGCCCAACAAACCGATAGTCTGTTGTTATTGGATTGTTGGACAAAGTAAACAATGGAAACGCCAGGGGGCGCCACGTGTTAGGCCAACAATGTAAACAAACACAAACGCACGTGTTACCCATGAAAACGATATTTTAATCGATATAAACCGATTGTTGGACAAAGTAAACAAAGGAAACGCCAGGTGGCGCCACGTGTTAGGCCAACAATGTAAACAAACAGAAACGCACGTGTTACCGATGAAAACGATATTTTAATCGACATAAACCGATTGTTGCACAATGTAAACAAAGGAAGCCAACAGAATGTAAACAAACAATGTAAACACACAGAAACCGATTGTTGATCCGCATTCCAGTATTGTTGGAGCCCAACAAACCGATAGTCTGTTGTTATTGGATTGTTGGACAAAGTAAACAATGGAAACGCCAGGGGGCGCCACGTGTTAGGCCAACAATGTAAACAAACACAAACGCACGTGTTACCCATGAAAACGATATTTTAATCGATATAAACCGATTGTTGGACAAAGTAAACAAAGGAAACGCCAGGTGGCGCCACGTGTTAGGCCAACAATGTAAACAAACAGAAACGCACGTGTTACCGATGAAAACGATATTTTAATCGACATAAACCGATTGTTGCACAATGTAAACAAAGGAAGCCAACAGAATGTAAACAAACAATGTAAACAAACAGAAACCGATTGTTGATCCGCATTCCAGTATTGTTGGAGCCCAACAAACCGATAGTCTGTTGTTATTGGATTGTTGGACAAAGTAAACAATGGAAACGCCAGGGGGCGCCACGTGTTAGGGCAACAATGTAAACAAACACAAACGCACGTGTTACCCATGAAAACGATATTTTAATCGATATAAACCGATTGTTGGACAAAGTAAACAAAGGAAACACCAGGTGGCGCCACGTGTTAGGCCAACAATATAAACAAACAGAAACGCACGTGTTACCGATGAAAACGATAATTTAATCGACATAAACCGATTGTTGCACAATGTAAACAAAGGAAGCCAACAGAATGTAAACAAACAATGTAAACAAACAGAAACCGATTGTTGATCCGCATTCCAGTATTGTTGGAGCCCAACAAACCGATAGTCTGTTGTTATTGGATTGTTGGACAAAGTAAACAATGGAAACTCCAGGGGGCGCCACGTGTTTGGCCAACAATGTAAACAAACACAAACGCACGTGTTACGCATGAAAACGATATTTTAATCGATATAAACCGATTGTTGGACAAAGTAAACAAAGGAAACGCCAGGTGGCGCCACGTGTTAGGCCAACAATGTAAACAAACAGAAACGCACCTGTTACCGATGAAAACGATATTTTAATCGACATAAACCGATTGTTGCACAATGTAAACAAAGGAAGCCAACAGAATGTAAACAAACAATGTAAACAAACAGAAACCGATTGTTGATCCGCATTCCAGTATTGTTGGAGCCCAACAAACCGATAGTCTGTTGTTATTGGATTGTTGGACAAAGTAAACAATGGAAACGCCAGGGGGCGCCACGTGTTAGGCCAACAATGTAAACAAACACAAACGCACGTGTTACCCATGAAAACGATATTTTAATCGATATAAACCGATTGTTGGACAAAGTAAACAAAGGAAACGCCAGGTGGCGCCACGTGTTAGGCCAACAATGTAAACAAACAGAAACGCACGTGTTACCGATGAAAACGATATTTTAATCGACATAAACCGATTGTTGCACAATGTAAACAAAGGAAGCCAACAGAATGTAAACAAACAATGTAAACACACAGAAACCGATTGTTGATCCGCATTCCAGTATTGTTGGAGCCCAACAAACCGATAGTCTGTTGTTATTGGATTGTTGGACAAAGTAAACAATGGAAACGCCAGGGGGCGCCACGTGTTAGGGCAACAATGTAAACAAACACAAACGCACGTGTTACCCATGAAAACGATATTTTAATCGATATAAACCGATTGTTGGACAAAGTAAACAAAGGAAACGCCAGGTGGCGCCACGTGTTAGGCCAACAATGTAAACAAACAGAAACGCACGTGTTACCGATGAAAACGATATTTTAATCGACATAAAACGATTGTTGCACAATGTAAACAAAGGAAGCCAACAGAATGTAAACAAACAATGTAAACAAACAGAAACCGATTGTTGATCCGCATTCCAGTATTGTTGGAGCCCAACAAACCGATAGTCTGTTGTTATTGGATTGTTGGACAAAGTAAACAATGGAAACGCCAGGGGGCGCCAAGTGTTAGGCCAACAATGTAAACAAACACAAACGCACGTGTTACCCATGAAAACGATATTTTAATCGATATAAACCGATTGTTGGACAAAGTAAACAAAGGAAACGCCAGGTGGCGCCACGTGTTAGGCCAACAATGTAAACAAACAGAAACGCACGTGTTACCGATGAAAACGATATTTTAATCGACATAAACCGATTGTTGCACAATGTAAACAAAGGAAGCCAACAGAATGTAAACAAACAATGTAAACAAACAGAAACCGATTGTTGATCCGCATTCCAGTATTGTTGGAGCCCAACAAACCGATAGTCTGTTGTTATTGGATTGTTGGACAAAGTAAACAATGGAAACGCCAGGGGGCGCCACGTGTTAGGCCAACAATGTAAACAAACACAAACGCACGTGTTACCCATGAAAACGATATTTTAATCGATATAAACCGATTGTTGGACAAAGTAAACAAAGGAAACGCCAGGTGGCGCCACGTGTTAGGCCAACAATGTAAACAAACAGAAACGCACGTGTTACCGATGAAAACGATATTTTAATCGACATAAACCGATTGTTGCACAATGTAAACAAAGGAAGCCAACAGAATGTAAACAAACAATGTAAACAAACAGAAACCGATTGTTGATCCGCATTCCAGTATTGATGGAGCCCAACAAACCGATAGTCTGTTGTTACTGGATTGTTGGACAAAGTAAACAATGGAAACGCCAGGGGGCGCCACGTGTTAGGCCAACAATGTAAACAAACACAAACGCACGTGTTACCCATGAAAACGATATTTTAATCGATATAAACCGATTGTTGGACAAAGTAAACAAAGGAAACGCCAGGTGGCGCCACGTGTTAGGCCAACAATGTAAACAAACAGAAACGCACGTGTTACCGATGAAAACGATATTTTAATCGACATAAACCGATTGTTGCACAATGTAAACAAAGGAAGCCAACAGAATGTAAACAAACAATGTAAACAAACAGAAACCGATTGTTGATCCGCATTCCAGTATTGTTGGAGCCCAACAAACCGATAGTCTGTTGTTATTGGATTGTTGGACAAAGTAAACAATGGAAACGCCAGGGGGCGCCACGTGTTAGGCCAACAATGTAAACAAACACAAACGCACGTGTTACCCATGAAAACGATATTTTAATCGATATAAACCGATTGTTGGACAAAGTAAACAAAGGAAACGCCAGGTGGCGCCACGTGTTAGGCCAACAATGTAAACAAACAGAAACGCACGTGTTACCGATGAAAACGATATTTTAATCGACATAAACCGATTGTTGCACAATGTAAACAAAGGAAGCCAACAGAATGTAAACAAACAATGTAAACAAACAGAAACCGATTGTTGATCCGCATTCCAGTATTGTTGGAGCCCAACAAACCGATAGTCTGTTGTTATTGGATTGTTGGACAAAGTAAACAATGGAAACGCCAGGGGGCGCCACGTGTTAGGCCAACAATGTAAACAAACACAAACGCACGTGTTACCCATGAAAACGATATTTTAATCGATATAAACCGATTGTTGGACAAAGTAAACAAAGGAAACGCCAGGTGGCGCCACGTGTTAGGCCAACAATGTAAACAAACAGAAACGCACGTGTTACCGATGAAAACGATATTTTAATCGACATAAACCGATTGTTGCACAATGTAAACAAAGGAAGCCAACAGAATGTAAACAAACAATGTAAACAAACAGAAACCGATTGTTGATCCGCATTCCAGTATTGTTGGAGCCCAACAAACCGATAGTCTGTTGTTATTGGATTGTTGGACAAAGTAAACAATGGAAACGCCAGGGGGCGCCACGTGTTAGGCCAACAATGTAAACAAACACAAACGCACGTGTTACCCATGAAAACGATATTTTAATCGATATAAACCGATTGTTGGACAAAGTAAACAAAGGAAACGCCAGGTGGCGCCACGTGTTAGGCCAACAATGTAAACAAACAGAAACGCACGTGTTACCGATGAAAACGATATTTTAATCGACATAAACCGATTGTTGCACAATGTAAACAAAGGAAGCCAACAGAATGTAAACAAACAGAAACCGATTGTTGATCCGCATTCCAGTATTGTTGGAGCCCAACAAACCGATAGTCTGTTGTTATTGGATTGTTGGACAAAGTAAACAATGGAAACGCCAGGGGGCGCCACGTGTTAGGCCAACAATGTAAACAAACACAAACGCACGTGTTACCCATGAAAACGATATTTTAATCGATATAAACCGATTGTTGGACAAAGTAAACAAAGGAAACGCCAGGTGGCGCCACGTGTTAGGCCAACAATGTAAACAAACAGAAACGCACGTGTTACCGATGAAAACGATATTTTAATCGACATAAACCGATTGTTGCACAATGTAAACAAAGGAAGCCAACAGAATGTAAACAAACAATGTAAACAAACAGAAACCGATTGTTGATCCGCATTCCAGTATTGTTGGAGCCCAACAAACCGATAGTCTGTTGTTATTGGATTGTTGGACAAAGTAAACAATGGAAACGCCAGGGGGCGCCACGTGTTAGGCCAACAATGTAAACAAACACAAACGCACGTGTTACCCATGAAAACGATATTTTAATCGATATAAACCGATTGTTGGACAAAGTAAACAAAGGAAACGCCAGGTGGCGCCACGTGTTAGGCCAACAATGTAAACAAACAGAAACGCACGTGTTACCGATGAAAACGATATTTTAATCGACATAAACCGATTGTTGCACAATGTAAACAAAGGAAGCCAACAGAATGTAAACAAACAATGTAAACAATCAGAAACCGATTGTTGATCCGCATTCCAGTATTGTTGGAGCCCAACAAACCGATAGTCTGTTGTTATTGGATTGTTGGACAAAGTAAACAATGGAAACGCCAGGGGGCGCCACGTGTTAGGCCAACAATGTAAACAAACACAAACGCACGTGTTACCCATGAAAACGATATTTTAATCGATATAAACCGATTGTTGGACAAAGTAAACAAAGGAAACGCCAGGTGGCGCCACGTGTTAGGCCAACAATGTAAACAAACAGAAACGCACGTGTTACCGATGAAAACGATATTTTAATCGACATAAACCGATTGTTGCACAATGTAAACAAAGGAAGCCAACAGAATGTAAACAAACAATGTAAACAAACAGAAACCGATTGTTGATCCGCATTCCAGTATTGTTGGAGCCCAACAAACCGATAGTCTGTTGTTATTGGATTGTTGGACAAAGTAAACAATGGAAACGCCAGGGGGCGCCACGTGTTAGGCCAACAATGTAAACAAACACAAACGCACGTGTTACCCATGAAAACGATATTTTAATCGATATAAACCGATTGTTGGACAAATTAAACAAAGGAAACGCCAGGTGGCGCCACGTGTTAGGCCAACAATGTAAACAAACAGAAACGCACGTGTTACCGATGAAAACGATATTTTAATCGACATAAACCGATTGTTGCACAATGTAAACAAAGGAAGCCAACAGAATGTAAACAAACAATGTAAACAAACAGAAACCGATTGTTGATCCGCATTCCAGTATTGTTGGAGCCCAACAAACCGATAGTCTGTTGTTACTGGATTGTTGGACAAAGTAAACAATGGAAACGCCAGGGGGCGCCACGTGTTAGGCCAACAATGTAAACAAACACAAACGCACGTGTTACCCATGAAAACGATATTTTAATCGATATAAACCGATTGTTGGACAAAGTAAACAAAGGAAACGCCAGGTGGCGCCACGTGTTAGGCCAACAATGTAAACAAACAGAAACGCACGTGTTACCGATGAAAACGATATTTTAATAGACATAAACCGATTGTTGCACAATGTAAACAAAGGAAGCCAACAGAATGTAAACAAACAATGTAAACAAACAGAAACCGATTGTTGATCCGCATTCCAGTATTGTTGGAGCCCAACAAACCTATAGTCTGTTGTTATTGGATTGTTGGACAAAGTAAACAATGGAAACGCCAGGGGGCGCCACGTGTTAGGCCAACTATGTAAACAAACACAAACGCACGTGTTACCCCTGAAAACGATATTTTAATCGATATAAACCGATTGTTGGACAAAGTAAACAAAGGAAACGCTAGGTGGCGCCACGTGTTAGGCCAACAATGTAAACAAACAGAAAAGCACGTGTTACCGATGAAAACGATATTTTAATCGACATAAACCGATTGTTGCACAATGTAAACAAAGGAAGCCAACAGAATGTAAACAAACAATGTAAACAAACAGAAACCGATTGTTGATCCGCATTCCAGTATTGTTGGAGCCCAACAAACCGATAGTCTGTTGTTATTGGATTGTTGGACAAAGTAAACAATGGAAACGCCAGGGGGCGCCACGTGTTAGGCCAACAATGTAAACAAACACAAACGCACGTGTTACCCATGAAAACGATATAAACCGATTGTTGGACAAAGTAAACAAAGGAAACGCCAGGTGGCGCCACGTGTTAGGCCAACAATGTAAACAAACAGAAACGCACGTGTTACCGATGAAAACGATATTTTAATCGACATAAACCGATTGTTGAACAATGTAAACAAAGGAAGCCAACAGAATGTAAACAAACAATGTAAACAAACAGAAACCGATTGTTGATCCGCATTCCAGTATTGTTGGAGCCCAACAAACCGATAGTCTGTTGTTATTGGATTGTTGGACAAAGTAAACAATGGAAACGCCAGGGGGCGCCACGTGTTAGGCCAACAATGTAAACAAACACAAACGCACGTGTTACGCATGAAAACGATATTTTAATCGATATAAACCGATTGTTGGACAAAGTAAACAAAGGAAACGCCAGGTGGCGCCACGTGTTAGGCCAACAATGTAAACAAACAGAAACGCACGTGTTACCGATGAAAACGATATTTTAATCGACATAAACCGATTGTTGCACAATGTAAACAAAGGAAGCCAACAGAATGTAAACAAACAATGTAAACAAACAGAAACCGATTGTTGATCCGCATTCCAGTATTGTTGGAGCCCAACAAACCGATAGTCTGTTGTTATTGGATTGTTGGACAAAGTAAACAATGGAAACGCCAGGGGGCGCCACGTGTTAGGCCAACAATGTAAACAAACACAAACGCACGTGTTACCCATGAAAACGATATTTTAATCGATATAAACCGATTGTTGGACAAAGTAAACAAAGGAAACGCCAGGTGGCGCCACGTGTTAGGCCAACAATGTAAACAAACAGAAACGCACGTGTTACCGATGAAAACGATATTTTAATCGACATAAACCGATTGTTGCACAATGTAAACAAAGGAAGCCAACAGAATGTAAACAAACAATGTAAACAAACAGAAACCGATTGTTGATCCGCATTCCAGTATTGTTGGAGCCCAACAAACCGATAGTCTGTTGTTATTAGATTGTTGGACAAAGTAAACAATGGAAACGCCAGGGGGCGCCACGTGTTAGGCCAACAATGTAAACAAACACAAACGCACGTGTTACCCATGAAAACGATATTTTAATCGATATAAACCGATTGTTGGACAAAGTAAACAAAGGAAACGCCAGGTGGCGCCACGTGTTAGGCCAACAATGTAAACAAACAGAAACGCACGTGTTACCTATGAAAACGATATTTTAATCGACATAAACCGATTGTTGCACAATGTAAACAAAGGAAGCCAACAGAATGTAAACAAACAATGTAAACAAACAGAAACCGATTGTTGATCCGCATTCCAGTATTGTTGGAGCCCAACAAACCGATAGTCTGTTGTTATTGGATTGTTGGACAAAGTAAACAATGGAAACGCCAGGGGGCGCCACGTGTTAGGCCAACTATGTAAACAAACACAAACGCACGTGTTACCCCTGAAAACGATATTTTAATCGATATAAACCGATTGTTGGACAAAGTAAACAAAGGAAACGCTAGGTGGCGCCACGTGTTAGGCCAACAATGTAAACAAACAGAAACGCACGTGTTACCGATGAAAACGATATTTTAATCGACATAAACCGATTGTTGCACAATGTAAACAAAGGAAGCCAACAGAATGTAAACAAACAATGTAAACAAACAGAAACCGATTGTTGATCCGCATTCCAGTATTGTTGGAGCCCAACAAACCGATAGTCTGTTGTTATTGGATTGTTGGACAAAGTAAACAATGGAAACGCCAGGGGGCGCCACGTGTTAGGCCAACAATGTAAACAAACACAAACGCACGTGTTACCCATGAAAACGATATAAACCGATTGTTGGACAAAGTAAACAAAGGAAACGCCAGGTGGCGCCACGTGTTAGGCCAACAATGTAAACAAACAGAAACGCACGTGTTACCGATGAAAACGATATTTTAATCGACATAAACCGATTGTTGCACAATGTAAACAAAGGAAGCCAACAGAATGTAAACAAACAATGTAAACAAACAGAAACCGATTGTTGATCCGCATTCCAGTATTGTTGGAGCCCAACAAACCGATAGTCTGTTGTTATTGGATTGTTGGACAAAGTAAACAATGGAAACGCCAGGGGGCGCCACGTGTTAGGCCAACAATGTAAACAAACACAAACGCACGTGTTACCCATGAAAACGATATTTTAATCGATATAAACCGATTGTTGGACAAAGTAAACAAAGGAAACGCCAGGTGGCGCCACGTGTTAGGCCAACAATGTAAACAAACAGAAACGCACGTGTTACCGATGAAAACGATATTTTAATCGACATAAACCGATTGTTGCACAATGTAAACAAAGGAAGCCAACAGAATGTAAACAAACAATGTAAACAAACAGAAACCGATTGTTGATCCGCATTCCAGTATTGTTGGAGCCCAACAAACCGATAGTCTGTTGTTATTGGATTGTTGGTCAAAGTAAACAATGGAAACGCCAGGGGGCGCCACGTGTTAGGCCAACAATGTAAACAAACACAAACGCACGTGTTACCCATGAAAACGATATTTTAATCGATATAAACCGATTGTTGGACAAAGTAAACAAAGGAAACGCCAGGTGGCGCCACGTGTTAGGCCAACAATGTAAACAAACAGAAACGCACGTGTTACCGATGAAAACGATATTTTAATCGACATAAACCGATTGTTGCACAATGTAAACAAAGGAAGCCAACAGAATGTAAACAAACAATGTAAACAAACAGAAACCGATTGTTGATCCGCATTCCAGTATTGTTGGAGCCCAACAAACCGATAGTCTGTTGTTATTGGATTGTTGGACAAAGTAAACAATGGAAACGCCAGGGGGCGCCACGTGTTAGGCCAACAATGTAAACAAACACAAACGCACGTGTTACCCATGAAAACGATATTTTAATCGATATAAACCGATTGTTGGACAAAGTAAACAAAGGAAACGCCAGGTGGCGCCACGTGTTAGGCCAACAATGTAAACAAACAGAAACGCACGTGTTACCTATGAAAACGATATTTTAATCGACATAAACCGATTGTTGCACAATGTAAACAAAGGAAGCCAACAGAATGTAAACAAACAATGTAAACAAACAGAAACCGATTGTTGATCCGCATTCCAGTATTGTTGGAGCCCAACAAACCGATAGTCTGTTGTTATTGGATTGTTGTACAAAGTAAACAATGGAAACGCCAGGGGGCGCCACGTGTTAGGCCAACTATGTAAACAAACACAAACGCACGTGTTACCCCTGAAAACGATATTTTAATCGATATAAACCGATTGTTGGACAAAGTAAACAAAGGAAACGCTAGTTGGCGCCACGTGTTAGGCCAACAATGTAAACAAACAGAAACGCACGTGTTACCGATGAAAACGATATTTTAATCGACATAAACCGATTGTTGCACAATGTAAACAAAGGAAGCCAACAGAATGTAAACAAACAATGTAAACAAACAGAAACCGATTGTTGATCCGCATTCCAGTATTGTTGGAGCCCAACAAACCGATAGTCTGTTGTTATTGGATTGTTGGACAAAGTAAACAATGGAAACGCCAGGGGGCGCCACGTGTTAGGCCAACAATGTAAACAAACACAAACGCACGTGTTACCCATGAAAACGATATAAACCGATTGTTGGACAAAGTAAACAAAGGAAACGCCAGGTGGCGCCACGTGTTAGGCCAACAATGTAAACAAACAGAAACGCACGTGTTACCGATGAAAACGATATTTTAATCGACATAAACCGATTGTTGCACAATGTAAACAAAGGAAGCCAACAGAATGTAAACAAACAATGTAAACAAACAGAAACCGATTGTTGATCCGCATTCCAGTATTGTTGGAGCCCAACAAACCGATAGTCTGTTGTTATTGGATTGTTGGACAAAGTAAACAATGGAAACGCCAGGGGGCGCCACGTGTTAGGCCAACAATGTAAACAAACACAAACGCACGTGTTACCCATGAAAACGATATTTTAATCGATATAAACCGATTGTTGGACAAAGTAAACAAAGGAAACGCCAGGTGGCGCCACGTGTTAGGCCAACAATGTAAACAAACAGAAACGCACGTGTTACCGATGAAAACGATATTTTAATCGACATAAACCGATTGTTGCACAATGTAAACAAAGGAAGCCAACAGAATGTAAACAAACAATGTAAACAAACAGAAACCGATTGTTGATCCGCATTCCAGTATTGTTGGAGCCCAACAAACCGATAGTCTGTTGTTATTGGATTGTTGGACAAAGTAAACAATGGAAACGCCAGGGGGCGCCACGTGTTAGGCCAACAATGTAAACAAACACAAACGCACGTGTTACCGATGAAAACGATATTTTAATCGACATAAACCGATTGTTGCACAATGTAAACAAAGGAAGCCCACAGAATGTAAACAAACAATGTAAACAAACAGAAACCGATTGTTGATCCGCATTCCAGTATTGTTGGAGCCCAACAAACCGATAGTCTGTTGTTATTGTATTGTTGGACAAAGTAAACAATGGAAACGCCAGGGGGCGCCACGTGTTAGGCCAACAATGTAAACAAACACAAACGCACGTGTTACCCATGAAAACGATATTTTAATCGATATAAACCGATTGTTGGACAAAGTAAACAAAGGAAACGCCAGGTGGCGCCACGTGTTAGGCCAACAAAGTAAACAAACAGAAACGCACGTGTTACCGATGAAAACGATATTTTAATCGACATAAACCGATTGTTGCACAATGTAAACAAAGGAAGCCAACAGAATGTAAACAAACAATGTAAACAAACAGAAACCGATTGTTGATCCGCATTCCAGTATTGTTGGAGCCCAACAAACCGATAGTCTGTTGTTATTGGATTGTTGGACAAAGAAAACAATGGAAACGCCAGGGGGCGCCACGTGTTAGGCCAACAATGTAAACAAACACAAACGCACGTGTTACCCATGAAAACGATATTTTAATCGATATAAACCGATTGTTGGACAAAGTAAACAAAGGAAACGCCAGGTGGCGCCACGTGTTAGGCCAACAATGTAAACAAACAGAAACGCACGTGTTACCGATGAAAACGATATTTTAATCGACATAAACCGATTGTTGCACAATGTAAACAAAGGAAGCCAACAGAATGTAAACAAACAATGTAAACAAACAGAAACCGATTGTTGATCCGCATTCCAGTATTGTTGGAGCCCAACAAACCGATAGTCTGTTGTTATTGGATTGTTGGACAAAGTAAACAATGGAAACGCCAGGGGGCGCCACGTGTTAGGCCAACAATGTAAACAAACACAAACGCACGTGTTACCCATGAAAACGATATTTTAATCGATATAAACCGATTGTTGGACAAAGTAAACAAAGGAAACGCCAGGTGGCGCCACGTGTTAGGCCAACAATGTAAACAAACAGAAACGCACGTGTTACCGATGAAAACGATATTTTAATCGACATAAACCGATTGTTGCACAATGTAAACAAAGGAAGCCAACAGAATATAAACAAACAATGTAAACAAACAGAAACCGATTGTTGATCCGCATTCCAGTATTGTTGGAGCCCAACAAACCGATAGTCTGTTGTTATTGGATTGTTGGACAAAGTAAACAATGGAAACGCCAGGGGGCGCCACGTGTTAGGCCAACAATGTAAACAAACACAAACGCACGTGTTACCCATGAAAACGATATTTTAATCGATATAAACCGATTGTTGGACAAAGTAAACAAAGGAAACGCCAGGTGGCGCCACGTGTTAGGCCAACAATGTAAACAAACAGAAACGCACGTGTTACCGATGAAAACGATATTTTAATCGACATAAACCGATTGTTGCACAATGTAAACAAAGGAAGCCAACAGAATGTAAACAAACAATGTAAACAAACAGAAACCGATTGTTGATCCGCATTCCAGTATTGTTGGAGCCCAACAAACCGATAGTCTGTTGTTATTGGATTGTTGGACAAAGTAAACAATGGAAACGCCAGGGGGCGCCACGTGTTAGGCCAACAATGTAAACAAACACAAACGCACGTGTTACCCATGAAAACGATATTTTAATCGATATAAACCGATTGATGGACAAAGTAAACAAAGGAAACGCCAGGTGGCGCCACGTGTTAGGCCAACAATGTAAACAAACAGAAACGCACGTGTTACCGATGAAAACGATATTTTAATCGACATAAACCGATTGTTGCACAATGTAAACAAAGGAAGCCAACAGAATGTAAACAAACAATGTAAACAAACAGAAACCGATTGTTGATCCGCATTCCAGTATTGTTGGAGCCCAACAAACCGATAGTCTGTTGTTATTGGATTGTTGGACAAAGTAAACAATGGAAACGCCAGGGGGCGCCACGTGTTAGGCCAACTATGTAAACAAACACAAACGCACGTGTTACCCATGAAAACGATATTTTAATCGATATAAACCGATTGTTGGACAAAGTAAACAAAGGAAACGCCAGGTGGCGCCACGTGTTAGGCCAACAATGTAAACAAACAGAAACGCACGTGTTACCGATGAAAACGATATTTTAATCGACATAAACCGATTGTTGCACAATGTAAACAAAGGAAGCCAACAGAATGTAAACAAACAATGTAAACAAACAGAAACCGATTGTTGATCCGCATTCCAGTATTGTTGGAGCCCAACAAACCGATAGTCTGTTGTTATTGGATTGTTGGACAAAGTAAACAATGGAAACGCCAGGGGGCGCCACGTGTTAGGCCAACAATGTAAACAAACAGAAACGCACGTGTTACCGATGAAAACGATATTTTAATCGACATAAACCGATTGTTGCACAATGTAAACAAAGGAAGCCAACAGAATGTAAACAAACAATGTAAACAAACAGAAACCGATTGTTGATCCGCATTCCAGTATTGTTGGAGCCCAACAAACCTATAGTCTGTTGTTATTGGATTGTTGGACAAAGTAAACAATGGAAACGCCAGGGGGCGCCACGTGTTAGGCCAACAATGTAAACAAACACAAACGCACGTGTTACACATGAAAACGATATTTTAATCGACATAAACCGATTGTTGCACAATGTAAACAAAGGAAGCCAACAGAATGTAAACAAACAATGTAAACAAACAGAAACCGATTGTTGATCCGCATTCCAGTATTGTTGGAGCCCAACAAACCGATAGTCTGTTGTTATTGGATTGTTGGACAAAGCAAACAATGGAAACGCCAGGGGGCGCCACGTGTTAGGCCAACAATGTAAACAAACAGAAACGCACGTGTTACCGATGAAAACGATATTTTAATCGACATAAACCGATTGTTGCACAATGTAAACAAAGGAAGCCAACAGAATGTAAACAAACAATGTAAACAAACAGAAACCGATTGTTGATCCGCATTCCAGTATTGTTGGAGCCCAACAAACCGATAGTCTGTTGTTATTGGATTGTTGGACAAAGTAAACAATGGAAACGCCAGGGGGCGCCACGTGTTAGGCCAACAATGTAAACAAACACAAACGCACGTGTTACCCATGAAAACGATATTTTAATCGATATAAACCGATTGTTGGACAAAGTAAACAAAGGAAACGCCAGGTGGCGCCACGTGTTAGGCCAACAATGTAAACAAACAGAAACGCACGTGTTACCGATGAAAACGATATTTTAATCGACATAAACCGATTGTTGCACAATGTAAACAAAGGAAGCCAACAGAATGTAAACAAACAGAAACCGATTGTTGATCCGCATTCCAGTATTGTTGTAGCCCAACAAACCGATAGTCTGTTGTTATTGGATTGTTGGACAAAGTAAACAATGGAAACGCCAGGGGGCGCCACGTGTTAGGCCAACAATGTAAACAAACACAAACGCACGTGTTACCCATGAAAACGATATTTTAATCGATATAAACCGATTGTTGGACAAAGTAAACAAAGGAAACGCCAGGTGGCGCCACGTGTTAGGCCAACAATGTAAACAAACAGAAACGAACGTGTTACCGATGAAAACGATATTTTAATCGACATAAACCGATTGTTGCACAATGTAAACAAAGGAAGCCAACAGAATGTAAACAAACAATGTAAACAAACAGAAACCGATTGTTGATCCGCATCCCAGTATTGTTGGAGCCCAACAAACCGATAGTCTGTTGTTATTGGATTGTTGGACAAAGTAAACAATGGAAACGCCAGGGGGCGCCACGTGTTAGGCCAACAATGTAAACAAACACAAACGCACGTGTTACCCATGAAAACGATATTTTAATCGATATAAACCGATTGTTGGACAAAGTAAACAAAGGAAACGCCAGGTGGCGCCACGTGTTAGGCCAACAATGTAAACAAACAGAAACGCACGTGTTACCGATGAAAACGATATTTTAATCGACATAAACCGATTGTTGCACAATGTAAACAAAGGAAGCCAACAGAATGTAAACAAACAATGTAAACAAACAGAAACCGATTGTTGATCCGCATTCCAGTATTGTTGTAGCCCAACAAACCGATAGTCTGTTGTTATTGGATTGTTGGACAAAGTAAACAATGGAAACGCCAGGGGGCGCCACGTGTTAGGCCAACAATGTAAACAAACACAAACGCACGTGTTACCCATGAAAACGATATTTTAATCGATATAAACCGATTGTTGGACAAAGTAAACAAAGGAAACGCCAGGTGGCGCCACGTGTTAGGCCAACAATGTAAACAAACAGAAACGCACGTGTTACCGATGAAAACGATATTTTAATCGACATAAACCGATTGTTGCACAATGTAAACAAAGGCAGCCAACAGAATGTAAACAAACAATGTAAACAAACAGAAACCGATTGTTGATCCGCATTCCAGTATTGTTGGAGCCCAACAAACCGATAGTCTGTTGTTATTGGATTGTTGGACAAAGTAAACAATGGAAACGCCAGGGGGCGCCACGTGTTAGGCCAACAATGTAAACAAACACAAACGCACGTGTTACCCATGAAAACGATATTTTAATCGATATAAACCGATTGTTGGACAAAGTAAACAAAGGAAACGCCATGTGGCGCCACGTGTTAGGCCAACAATGTAAACAAACAGAAACGCACGTGTTACCGATGAAAACGATATTTTAATCGACATAAACCGATTGTTGCACAATGTAAACAAAGGAAGCCAACAGAATGTAAACAAACAATGTAAACAAACAGAAACCGATTGTTGATCCGCATTCCAGTATTGTTGGAGCCCAACAAACCGATAGTCTGTTGTTATTGGATTGTTGGACAAAGTAAACAATGGAAACGCCAGGGGGCGCCACGTGTTAGGCCAACAATGTAAACAAACACAAACGCACGTGTTACCCATGAAAACGAAATTTTAATCGATATAAACCGATTGTTGGACAAAGTAAACAAAGGAAACGCCAGGTGGCGCCACGTGTTAGGCCAACAATGTAAACAAACAGAAACGCACGTGTTACCGATGAAAACGATATTTTAATCGACATAAACCGATTGTTGCACAATGTAAACAAAGGAAGCCAACAGAATGTAAACAAACAATGTAAACAAACAGAAACCGATTGTTGATCCGCATTCCAGTATTGTTGGAGCCCAACAAACCGATAGTCTGTTGTTATTGGATTGTTGGACAAAGTAAACAATGGAAACGCCAGGGGGCGCCACGTGTTAGGCCAACAATGTAAACAAACACAAACGCACGTGTTACCCATGAAAACGAAATTTTAATCGATATAAACCGATTGTTGGACAAAGTAAACAAAGGAAACGCCAGGTGGCGCCACGTGTTAGGCCAACAATGTAAACAAACAGAAACGCACGTGTTACCGATGAAAACGATATTTTAATCGACATAAACCGATTGTTGCACAATGTAAACAAAGGAAGCCAACAGAATGTAAACAAACAATGTAAACAAACAGAAACCGATTGTTGATCCGCATTCCAGTATTGTTGGAGCCCAACAAACCGATAGTCTGTTGTTATTGGATTGTTGGACAAAGTAAACAATGGAAACGCCAGGGGGCGCCACGTGTTAGGCCAACAATGTAAACAAACACAAACGCACGTGTTACCCATGAAAACGATATTTTAATCGATATAAACCGATTGTTGGACAAAGTAAACAAAGGAAACGCCAGGTGGCGCCACGTGTTAGGCCAACAATGTAAACAAACAGAAACGCACGTGTTACCGATGAAAACGATATTTTAATCGATATAAACCGATTGTTGCACAATGTAAACAAAGGAAGCCAACAGAATGTAAACAAACAATGTAAACAAACAGAAACCGATTGTTGATCCGCATTCCAGTATTGTTGGAGCCCAACAAACCGATAGTCTGTTGTTATTGGATTGTTGGACAAAGTAAACAATGGAAACGCCAGGGGGCGCCACGTGTTAGGCCAACAATGTAAACAAACACAAACGCACGTGTTACCCATGAAAACGATATTTTAATCGATATAAACCGATTGTTGGACAAAGTAAACAAAGGAAACGCCAGGTGGCGCCACGTGTTAGGCCAACAATGTAAACAAACAGAAACGCACGTGTTACCGATGAAAACGATATTTTAATCGACATAAACCGATTGTTGCACAATGTAAACAAAGGAAGCCAACAGAATGTAAACAAACAATGTAAACAAACAGAAACCGATTGTTGATCCGCATTCCAGTATTGTTGGAGCCCAACAAACCGATAGTCTGTTGTTATTGGATTGTTGGACAAAGTAAACAATGGAAACGCCAGGGGGCGCCACGTGTTAGGCCAACAATGTAAACAAACACAAACGCACGTGTTACCCATGAAAACGATATTTTAATCGATATAAACCGATTGTTGGACAAAGTAAACAAAGGAAACGCCAGGTGGCGCCACGTGTTAGGCCAACAATGTAAACAAAGAGAAACGCACGTGTTACCGATGAAAACGATATTTTAATCGACATAAACCGATTGTTGCACAATGTAAACAAAGGAAGCCAACAGAATGTAAACAAACAATGTAAACAAACAGAAACCGATTGTTGATCCGCATTCCAGTATTGTTGGAGCCCAACAAACCGATAGTCTGTTGTTATTGGATTGTTGGACAAAGTAAACAATGGAAACGCCAGGGGGCGCCACGTGTTAGGCCAACAATGTAAACAAACACAAACGCACGTGTTACCCATGAAAACGATATTTTAATCGATATAAACCGATTGTTGGACAAAGTAAACAAAGGAAACGCCAGGTGGCGCCACGTGTTAGGCCAACAATGTAAACAAACAGAAACGCACGTGTTACCGATGAAAACGATATTTTAATCGACATAAACCGATTGTTGCACAATGTAAACAAAGGAAGCCAACAGAATGTAAACAAACAATGTAAACAAACAGAAACCGATTGTTGATCCGCATTCCAGTATTGTTGGAGCCCAACAAACCGATAGTCTGTTGTTATTGGATTTTTGGACAAAGTAAACAATGGAAACGCCAGGGGGCGCCACGTGTTAGGCAAACTATGTAAACAAACACAAACGCACGTGTTACCCATGAAAACGATATTTTAATCGATATAAACCGATTGTTGGACAAAGTAAACAAAGGAAACGCCAGGTGGCGCCACGTGTTAGGCCAACAATGTAAACAAACAGAAACGCACGTGTTACCGATGAAAACGATATTTTAATCGACATAAACCGATTGTTGCACAATGTAAACAAAGGAAGCCAACAGAATGTAAACAAACAATGTAAACAAACAGAAACCGATTGTTGATCCGCATTCCAGTATTGTTGGAGCCCAACAAACCGATAGTCTGTTGTTATTGGATTGTTGGACAAAGTAAACAATGGAAACGCCAGGGGGCGCCACGTGTTAGGCCAACAATGTAAACAAACACAAACGCACGTGTTACCCATGAAAACGATATTTTAATCGATATAAACCGATTGATGGACAAAGTAAACAAAGGAAACGCCAGGTGGCGCCACGTGTTAGGCCAACAATGTAAACAAACAGAAACGCACGTGTTACCGATGAAAACGATATTTTAATCGACATAAACCGATTGTTGCACAATGTAAACAAAGGAAGCCAACAGAATGTAAACAAACAATGTAAACAAACAGAAACCGATTGTTGATCCGCATTCCAGTATTGTTGGAGCCCAACAAACCTATAGTCTGTTGTTATTGGATTGTTGGACAAAGTAAACAATGGAAACGCCAGGGGGCGCCACGTGTTAGGCCAACAATGTAAACAAACACAAACGCACGTGTTACACATGAAAACGATATTTTAATCGATATAAACCGATTGTTGGACAAAGTAAACAAAGGAAACGCCAGGTGGCGCCACGTGTTAGGCCAACAATGTAAACAAACAGAAACGCACGTGTTACCGATGAAAACGATATTTTAATCGACATAAACCGATTGTTGCACAATGTAAACAAAGGAAGCCAACAGAATGTAAACAAACAATGTAAACAAACAGAAACCGATTGTTGATCCGCATTCCAGTATTGTTGGAGCCCAACAAACCGATAGTCTGTTGTTATAAGATTGTTGGACAAAGTAAACAATGGAAACGCCAGGGGGCGCCACGTGTTAGGCCAACAATGTAAACAAACACAAACGCACGTGTTACCCATGAAAACGATATTTTAATCGATATAAACCGATTGTTGGACAAAGTAAACAAAGGAAACGCCAGGTGGCGCCACGTGTTAGGCCAACAATGTAAACAAACAGAAACGCACGTGTTACCGATGAAAACGATATTTTAATCGACATAAACCGATTGTTGCACAATGTAAACAAAGGAAGCCAACAGAATGTAAACAAACAATGTAAACAAACAGAAACCGATTGTTGATCCGCATTCCAGTATTGTTGGAGCCCAACAAACCGATAGTCTGTTGTTATTGGATTGTTGGACAAAGTAAACAATGGAAACGCCAGGGGGCGCCACGTGTTAGGCCAACAATGTAAACAAACAGAAACGCACGTGTTACCGATGAAAACGATATTTTAATCGACATAAACCGATTGTTGCACAATGTAAACAAAGGAAGCCAACAGAATGTAAACAAACAATGTAAACAAACAGAAACCGATTGTTGATCCGCATTCCAGTATTGTTGGAGCCCAACAAACCGATAGTCTGTTGTTATTGGATTGTTGGACAAAGTAAACAATGGAAACGCCAGGGGGCGCCACGTGTTAGGCCAACAATGTAAACAAACACAAACGCACGTGTTACCCATGAAAACGATATTTTAATCGATATAAACCGATTGTTGGACAAAGTAAACAAAGGAAACGCCAGGTGGCGCCACGTGTTAGGCCAACAATGTAAACAAACAGAAACGCACGTGTTACCGATGAAAACGATATTTTAATCGACATAAACCGATTGTTGCACAATGTAAACAAAGGAAGCCAACAGAATGTAAACAAACAATGTAAACAAACAGAAACCGATTGTTGATCCGCATTCCAGTATTGTTGTAGCCCAACAAACCGATAGTCTGTTGTTATTGGATTGTTGGACAAAGTAAACAATGGAAACGCCAGGGGGCGCCACGTGTTAGGCCAACAATGTAAACAAACACAAACGCACGTGTTACCCATGAAAACGATATTTTAATCGATATAAACCGATTGTTGGACAAAGTAAACAAAGGAAACGCCAGGTGGCGCCACGTGTTAGGCCAACAATGTAAACAAACAGAAACGCACGTGTTACCGATGAAAACGATATTTTAATCGACATAAACCGATTGTTGCACAATGTAAACAAAGGAAGCCAACAGAATGTAAACAAACAATGTAAACAAACAGAAACCGATTGTTGATCCGCATTCCAGTATTGTTGGAGCCCAACAAACCGATAGTCTGTTGTTATTGGATTGTTGGACAAAGTAAACAATGGAAACGCCAGGGGGCGCCACGTGTTAGGCCAACAATGTAAACAAACACAAACGCACGTGTTACCCATGAAAACGATATTTTAATCGATATAAACCGATTGTTGGACAAAGTAAACAAAGGAAACGCCAGGTGGCGCCACGTGTTAGGCCAACAATGTAAACAAACAGAAACGCACGTGTTACCGATGAAAACGATATTTTAATCGATATAAACCGATTGTTGCACAATGTAAACAAAGGAAGCCAACAGAATGTAAACAAACAATGTAAACAAACAGAAACCGATTGTTGATCCGCATTCCAGTATTGTTGGAGCCCAACAAACCGATAGTCTGTTGTTATTGGATTGTTGGACAAAGTAAACAATGGAAACGCCAGGGGGCGCCACGTGTTAGGCCAACAATGTAAACAAACACAAACGCACGTGTTACCCATGAAAACGATATTTTAATCGATATAAACCGATTGTTGGACAAAGTAAACAAAGGAAACGCCAGGTGGCGCCACGTGTTAGGCCAACAATGTAAACAAACAGAAACGCACGTGTTACCGATGAAAACGATATTTTAATCGACATAAACCGATTGTTGCACAATGTAAACAAAGGAAGCCAACAGAATGTAAACAAACAATGTAAACAAACAGAAACCGATTGTTGATCCGCATTCCAGTATTGTTGGAGCCCAACAAACCGATAGTCTGTTGTTATTGGATTGTTGGACAAAGTAAACAATGGAAACGCCAGGGGGCGCCACGTGTTAGGCCAACAATGTAAACAAACACAAACGCACGTGTTACCCATGAAAACGATATTTTAATCGATATAAACCGATTGTTGGACAAAGTAAACAAAGGAAACGCCAGGTGGCGCCACGTGTTAGGCCAACAATGTAAACAAAGAGAAACGCACGTGTTACCGATGAAAACGATATTTTAATCGACATAAACCGATTGTTGCACAATGTAAACAAAGGAAGCCAACAGAATGTAAACAAACAATGTAAACAAACAGAAACCGATTGTTGATCCGCATTCCAGTATTGTTGGAGCCCAACAAACCGATAGTCTGTTGTTATTGGATTGTTGGACAAAGTAAACAATGGAAACGCCAGGGGGCGCCACGTGTTAGGCCAACAATGTAAACAAACACAAACGCACGTGTTACCCATGAAAACGATATTTTAATCGATATAAACCGATTGTTGGACAAAGTAAACAAAGGAAACGCCAGGTGGCGCCACGTGTTAGGCCAACAATGTAAACAAACAGAAACGCACGTGTTACCGATGAAAACGATATTTTAATCGACATAAACCGATTGTTGCACAATGTAAACAAAGGAAGCCAACAGAATGTAAACAAACAATGTAAACAAACAGAAACCGATTGTTGATCCGCATTCCAGTATTGTTGGAGCCCAACAAACCGATAGTCTGTTGTTATTGGATTTTTGGACAAAGTAAACAATGGAAACGCCAGGGGGCGCCACGTGTTAGGCAAACTATGTAAACAAACACAAACGCACGTGTTACCCATGAAAACGATATTTTAATCGATATAAACCGATTGTTGGACAAAGTAAACAAAGGAAACGCCAGGTGGCGCCACGTGTTAGGCCAACAATGTAAACAAACAGAAACGCACGTGTTACCGATGAAAACGATATTTTAATCGACATAAACCGATTGTTGCACAATGTAAACAAAGGAAGCCAACAGAATGTAAACAAACAATGTAAACAAACAGAAACCGATTGTTGATCCGCATTCCAGTATTGTTGGAGCCCAACAAACCGATAGTCTGTTGTTATTGGATTGTTGGACAAAGTAAACAATGGAAACGCCAGGGGGCGCCACGTGTTAGGCCAACAATGTAAACAAACACAAACGCACGTGTTACCCATGAAAACGATATTTTAATCGATATAAACCGATTGATGGACAAAGTAAACAAAGGAAACGCCAGGTGGCGCCACGTGTTAGGCCAACAATGTAAACAAACAGAAACGCACGTGTTACCGATGAAAACGATATTTTAATCGACATAAACCGATTGTTGCACAATGTAAACAAAGGAAGCCAACAGAATGTAAACAAACAATGTAAACAAACAGAAACCGATTGTTGATCCGCATTCCAGTATTGTTGGAGCCCAACAAACCTATAGTCTGTTGTTATTGGATTGTTGGACAAAGTAAACAATGGAAACGCCAGGGGGCGCCACGTGTTAGGCCAACAATGTAAACAAACACAAACGCACGTGTTACACATGAAAACGATATTTTAATCGATATAAACCGATTGTTGGACAAAGTAAACAAAGGAAACGCCAGGTGGCGCCACGTGTTAGGCCAACAATGTAAACAAACAGAAACGCACGTGTTACCGATGAAAACGATATTTTAATCGACATAAACCGATTGTTGCACAATGTAAACAAAGGAAGCCAACAGAATGTAAACAAACAATGTAAACAAACAGAAACCGATTGTTGATCCGCATTCCAGTATTGTTGGAGCCCAACAAACCGATAGTCTGTTGTTATAAGATTGTTGGACAAAGTAAACAATGGAAACGCCAGGGGGCGCCACGTGTTAGGCCAACAATGTAAACAAACACAAACGCACGTGTTACCCATGAAAACGATATTTTAATCGATATAAACCGATTGTTGGACAAAGTAAACAAAGGAAACGCCAGGTGGCGCCACGTGTTAGGCCAACAATGTAAACAAACAGAAACGCACGTGTTACCGATGAAAACGATATTTTAATCGACATAAACCGATTGTTGCACAATGTAAACAAAGGAAGCCAACAGAATGTAAACAAACAATGTAAACAAACAGAAACCGATTGTTGATCCGCATTCCAGTATTGTTGGAGCCCAACAAACCGATAGTCTGTTGTTATTGGATTGTTGGACAAAGTAAACAATGGAAACGCCAGGGGGCGCCACGTGTTAGGCCAACAATGTAAACAAACAGAAACGCACGTGTTACCGATGAAAACGATATTTTAATCGACATAAACCGATTGTTGCACAATGTAAACAAAGGAAGCCAACAGAATGTAAACAAACAATGTAAACAAACAGAAACCGATTGTTGATCCGCATTCCAGTATTGTTGGAGCCCAACAAACCGATAGTCTGTTGTTATTGGATTGTTGGACAAAGTAAACAATGGAAACGCCAGGGGGCGCCACGTGTTAGGCCAACAATGTAAACAAACACAAACGCACGTGTTACCCATGAAAACGATATTTTAATCGATATAAACCGATTGTTGGACAAAGTAAACAAAGGAAACGCCAGGTGGCGCCACGTGTTAGGCCAACAATGTAAACAAACAGAAACGCACGTGTTACCGATGAAAACGATATTTTAATCGACATAAACCGATTGTTGCACAATGTAAACAAAGGAAGCCAACAGAATGTAAACAAACAATGTAAACAAACAGAAACCGATTGTTGATCCGCATTCCAGTATTGTTGTAGCCCAACAAACCGATAGTCTGTTGTTATTGGATTGTTGGACAAAGTAAACAATGGAAACGCCAGGGGGCGCCACGTGTTAGGCCAACAATGTAAACAAACACAAACGCACGTGTTACCCATGAAAACGATATTTTAATCGATATAAACCGATTGTTGGACAAAGTAAACAAAGGAAACGCCAGGTGGCGCCACGTGTTAGGCCAACAATGTAAACAAACAGAAACGCACGTGTTACCGATGAAAACGATATTTTAATCGACATAAACCGATTGTTGCACAATGTAAACAAAGGAAGCCAACAGAATGTAAACAAACAATGTAAACAAACAGAAACCGATTGTTGATCCGCATCCCAGTATTGTTGGAGCCCAACAAACCGATAGTCTGTTGTTATTGGATTGTTGGACAAAGTAAACAATGGAAACGCCAGGGGGCGCCACGTGTTAGGCCAACAATGTAAACAAACACAAACGCACGTGTTACCCATGAAAACGATATTTTAATCGATATAAACCGATTGTTGGACAAAGTAAACAAAGGAAACGCCAGGTGGCGCCACGTGTTAGGCCAACAATGTAAACAAACAGAAACGCACGTGTTACCGATGAAAACGATATTTTAATCGACATAAACCGATTGTTGCACAATGTAAACAAAGGAAGCCAACAGAATGTAAACAAACAATGTAAACAAACAGAAACCGATTGTTGATCCGCATTCCAGTATTGTTGGAGCCCAACAAACCGATAGTCTGTTGTTATTGGATTGTTGGACAAAGTAAACAATGGAAACGCCAGGGGGCGCCACGTGTTAGGCCAACAATGTAAACAAACACAAACGCACGTGTTACCCATGAAAACGATATTTTAATCGATATAAACCGATTGTTGGACAAAGTAAACAAAGGAAACGCCAGGTGGCGCCACGTGTTAGGCCAACAATGTAAACAAACAGAAACGCACGTGTTACCGATGAAAACGATATTTTAATCGACATAAACCGATTGTTGCACAATGTAAACAAAAGAAGCCAACAGAATGTAAACAAACAATGTAAACAAACAGAAACCGATTGTTGATCCGCATTCCAGTATTGTTGGAGCCCAACAAACCGATAGTCTGTTGTTATTGGATTGTTGGACAAAGTAAACAATGGAAACGCCAGGGGGCGCCACGTGTTAGGCCAACAATGTAAACAAACACAAACGCACGTGTTACCCATGAAAACGATATTTTAATCGATATAAACCGATTGTTGGACAAAGTAAACAAAGGAAACGCCATGTGGCGCCACGTGTTAGGCCAACAATGTAAACAAACAGAAACGCACGTGTTACCGATGAAAACGATATTTTAATCGACATAAACCGATTGTTGCACAATGTAAACAAAGGAAGCCAACAGAATGTAAACAAACAATGTAAACAAACAGAAACCGATTGTTGATCCGCATTCCAGTATTGTTGGAGCCCAACAAACCGATAGTCTGTTGTTATTGGATTGTTGGACAAAGTAAACAATGGAAACGCCAGGGGGCGCCACGTGTTAGGCCAACAATGTAAACAAACACAAACGCACGTGTTACCCATGAAAACGAAATTTTAATCGATATAAACCGATTGTTGGACAAAGTAAACAAAGGAAACGCCAGGTGGCGCCACGTGTTAGGCCAACAATGTAAACAAACAGAAACGCACGTGTTACCGATGAAAACGATATTTTAATCGACATAAACCGATTGTTGCACAATGTAAACAAAGGAAGCCAACAGAATGTAAACAAACAATGTAAACAAACAGAAACCGATTGTTGATCCGCATTCCAGTATTGTTGGAGCCCAACAAACCGATAGTCTGTTGTTATTGGATTGTTGGACAAAGTAAACAATGGAAACGCCAGGGGGCGCCACGTGTTAGGCCAACAATGTAAACAAACACAAACGCACGTGTTACCCATGAAAACGAAATTTTAATCGATATAAACCGATTGTTGGACAAAGTAAACAAAGGAAACGCCAGGTGGCGCCACGTGTTAGGCCAACAATGTAAACAAACAGAAACGCACGTGTTACCGATGAAAACGATATTTTAATCGACATAAACCGATTGTTGCACAATGTAAACAAAGGAAGCCAACAGA
Source organism: Maratus speciosus (assembly GCA_963932465.1). Taxonomy (NCBI): domain Eukaryota; kingdom Metazoa; phylum Arthropoda; class Arachnida; order Araneae; family Salticidae; genus Maratus; species Maratus speciosus. The sequence goes on along the minus strand of CAWVRF010000064.1, from coordinate 102,245 downwards.
ATGTAAACAAACAATGTAAACAAACAGAAACCGATTGTTGATCCGCATTCCAGTATTGTTGGAGCCCAACAAACCGATAGTCTGTTGTTATTGGATTGTTGGACAAAGTAAACAATGGAAACGCCAGGGGGCGCCACGTGTTAGGCCAACAATGTAAACAAACACAAACGCACGTGTTACCCATGAAAACGATATTTTAATCGATATAAACCGATTGTTGGACAAAGTAAACAAAGGAAACGCCAGGTGGCGCCACGTGTTAGGCCAACAATGTAAACAAACAGAAACGCACGTGTTACCGATGAAAACGATATTTTAATCGATATAAACCGATTGTTGCACAATGTAAACAAAGGAAGCCAACAGAATGTAAACAAACAATGTAAACAAACAGAAACCGATTGTTGATCCGCATTCCAGTATTGTTGGAGCCCAACAAACCGATAGTCTGTTGTTATTGGATTGTTGGACAAAGTAAACAATGGAAACGCCAGGGGGCGCCACGTGTTAGGCCAACAATGTAAACAAACACAAACGCACGTGTTACCCATGAAAACGATATTTTAATCGATATAAACCGATTGTTGGACAAAGTAAACAAAGGAAACGCCAGGTGGCGCCACGTGTTAGGCCAACAATGTAAACAAACAGAAACGCACGTGTTACCGATGAAAACGATATTTTAATCGACATAAACCGATTGTTGCACAATGTAAACAAAGGAAGCCAACAGAATGTAAACAAACAATGTAAACAAACAGAAACCGATTGTTGATCCGCATTCCAGTATTGTTGGAGCCCAACAAACCGATAGTCTGTTGTTATTGGATTGTTGAACAAAGTAAACAATGGAAACGCCAGGGGGCGCCACGTGTTAGGCCAACAATGTAAACAAACACAAACGCACGTGTTACCCATGAAAACGATATTTTAATCGATATAAACCGATTGTTGGACAAAGTAAACAAAGGAAACGCCAGGTGGCGCCACGTGTTAGGCCAACAATGTAAACAAACAGAAACGCACGTGTTACCGATGAAAACGATATTTTAATCGACATAAACCGATTGTTGCACAATGTAAACAAAGGAAGCCAACAGAATGTAAAAAAACAATGTAAACAAACAGAAACCGATTGTTGATCCGCATTCCAGTATTGTTGGAGCCCAACAAACCGATAGTCTGTTGTTATTGGATTGTTGGACAAAGTAAACAATGGAAACGCCAGGGGGCGCCACGTGTTAGGCCAACAATGTAAACAAACACAAACGCACGTGTTACCCATGAAATGATATTTTAATCGATATAAACCGATTGTTGGACAAAGTAAACAAATTAAACGCCAGGTGGCGCCACGTGTTAGGCCAACAATGTAAACAAACAGAAACGCACGTGTTACCGATAAAAACGATATTTTAATCGACATAAACCGATTGTTGCACAATGTAAACAAAGGAAGCCAACAGAATGTAAACAAACAATGTAAACAAACAGAAACCGATTGTTGATCCGCATTCCAGTATTGTTGGAGCCCAACAAACCGATAGTCTGTTGTTATTGGATTGTTGGACAAAGTAAACAATGGAAACGCCAGGGGGCGCCACGTGTTAGGCCAACAATGTAAACAAACACAAACGCACGTGTTACCCATGAAAACGATATTTTAATCGATATAAACCGATTGTTGGACAAATTAAACAAAGGAAACGCCAGGTGGCGCCACGTGTTAGGCCAACAATGTAAACAAACAGAAACGCACGTGTTACCGATGAAAACGATATTTTAATCGACATAAACCGATTGTTGCACAATGTAAACAAAGGAAGCCAACAGAATGTAAACAAACAATGTAAACAAACAGAAACCGATTGTTGATCCGCATTCCAGTATTGTTGGAGCCCAACAAACCGATAGTCTGTTGTTATTGGATTGTTGGACAAAGTAAACAATGGAAACGCCAGGGGGCGCCACGTGTTAGGCCAACAATGTAAACAAACACAAACGCACGTGTTACCCATGAAAACGATATTTTAATCGATATAAACCGATTGTTGGACAAAGTAAACAAAGGAAACGCCAGGTGGCGCCACGTGTTAGGCCAACAATGTAAACAAACAGAAACGCACGTGTTACCGATGAAAACGATATTTTAATCGACATAAACCGATTGTTGCACAATGTAAACAAAGGAAGCCAACAGAATGTAAACAAACAATGTAAACAAACAGAAACCGATTGTTGATCCGCATTCCAGTATTGTTGGAGCCCAACAAACCGATAGTCTGTTGTTATTGGATTGTTGGACAAAGTAAACAATGGAAACGCCAGGGGGCGCCACGTGTTAGGCCAACAATGTAAACAAACACAAACGCACGTGTTACCCATGAAAACGATATTTTAATCGATATAAACCGATTGTTGGACAAAGTAAACAAAGGAAACGCCAGGTGGCGCCACGTGTTAGGCCAACAATGTAAACAAACAGAAACGCACGTGTTACCGATGAAAACGATATTTTAATCGACATAAACCGATTGTTGCACAATGTAAACAAAGGAAGCCAACAGAATGTAAACAAACAATGTAAACAAACAGAAACCGATTGTTGATCCGCATTCCAGTATTGTTGGAGCCCAACAAACCGATAGTCTGTTGTTATTGGATTGTTGGACAAAGTAAACAATGGAAACGCCAGGGGGCGCCACGTGTTAGGCCAACAATGTAAACAAACACAAACGCACGTGTTACCCATGAAAACGATATTTTAATCGATATAAACCGATTGTTGGACAAAGTAAACAAAGGAAACGCCAGGTGGCGCCACGTGTTAGGCCAACAATGTAAACAAACAGAAACGCACGTGTTACCGATGAAAACGATATTTTAATCGACATAAACCGATTGTTGCACAATGTAAACAAAGGAAGCCAACAGAATGTAAACAAACAATGTAAACAAACAGAAACCGATTGTTGATCCGCATTCCAGTATTGTTGGAGCCCAACAAACCGATAGTCTGTTGTTATTGGATTGTTGGACAAAGTAAACAATGGAAACGCCAGGGGGCGCCACGTGTTAGGCCAACAATGTAAACAAACACAAACGCACGTGTTACCCATGAAAACGAAATTTTAATCGATATAAACCGATTGTTGGACAAAGTAAACAAAGGAAACGCCAGGTGGCGCCACGTGTTAGGCCAACAATGTAAACAAACAGAAACGCACGTGTTACCGATGAAAACGATATTTTAATCGACATAAACCGATTGTTGCACAATGTAAACAAAGGAAGCCAACAGAATGTAAACAAACAATGTAAACAAACAGAAACCGATTGTTGATCCGCATTCCAGTATTGTTGGAGCCCAACAAACCGATAGTCTGTTGTTATTGGATTGTTGGACAAAGTAAACAATGGAAACGCCAGGGGGCGCCACGTGTTAGGCCAACAATGTAAACAAACACAAACGCACGTGTTACCCATGAAAACGAAATTTTAATCGATATAAACCGATTGTTGGACAAAGTAAACAAAGGAAACGCCAGGTGGCGCCACGTGTTAGGCCAACAATGTAAACAAACAGAAACGCACGTGTTACCGATGAAAACGATATTTTAATCGACATAAACCGATTGTTGCACAATGTAAACAAAGGAAGCCAACAGAATGTAAACAAACAATGTAAACAAACAGAAACCGATTGTTGATCCGCATTCCAGTATTGTTGGAGCCCAACAAACCGATAGTCTGTTGTTATTGGATTGTTGGACAAAGTAAACAATGGAAACGCCAGGGGGCGCCACGTGTTAGGCCAACAATGTAAACAAACACAAACGCACGTGTTACCCATGAAAACGATATTTTAATCGATATAATCCGATTGTTGGACAAAGTAAACAAAGGAAACGCCAGGTGGCGCCACGTGTTAGGCCAACAATGTAAACAAACAGAAACGCACGTGTTACCGATGAAAACGATATTTTAATCGATATAAACCGATTGTTGCACAATGTAAACAAAGGAAGCCAACAGAATGTAAACAAACAATGTAAACAAACAGAAACCGATTGTTGATCCGCATTCCAGTATTGTTGGAGCCCAACAAACCGATAGTCTGTTGTTATTGGATTGTTGGACAAAGTAAACAATGGAAACGCCAGGGGGCGCCACGTGTTAGGCCAACAATGTAAACAAACACAAACGCACGTGTTACCCATGAAAACGATATTTTAATCGATATAAACCGATTGTTGGACAAAGTAAACAAAGGAAACGCCAGGTGGCGCCACGTGTTAGGCCAACAATGTAAACAAACAGAAACGCACGTGTTACCGATGAAAACGATATTTTAATCGACATAAACCGATTGTTGCACAATGTAAACAAAGGAAGCCAACAGAATGTAAACAAACAATGTAAACAAACAGAAACCGATTGTTGATCCGCATTCCAGTATTGTTGGAGCCCAACAAACCGATAGTCTGTTGTTATTGGATTGTTGGACAAAGTAAACAATGGAAACGCCAGGGGGCGCCACGTGTTAGGCCAACAATGTAAACAAACACAAACGCACGTGTTACCCATGAAAACGATATTTTAATCGATATAAACCGATTGTTGGACAAAGTAAACAAAGGAAACGCCAGGTGGCGCCACGTGTTAGGCCAACAATGTAAACAAACAGAAACGCACGTGTTACCGATGAAAACGATATTTTAATCGACATAAACCGATTGTTGCACAATGTAAACAAAGGAAGCCAACAGAATGTAAACAAACAATGTAAACAAACAGAAACCGATTGTTGATCCGCATTCCAGTATTGTTGGAGCCCAACAAACCGATAGTCTGTTGTTATTGGATTGTTGGACAAAGTAAACAATGGAAACGCCAGGGGGCGCCACGTGTTAGGCCAACAATGTAAACAAACACAAACGCACGTGTTACCCATGAAAACGATATTTTAATCGATATAAACCGATTGTTGGACAAAGTAAACAAAGGAAACGCCAGGTGGCGCCACGTGTTAGGCCAACAATGTAAACAAACAGAAACGCACGTGTTACCGATGAAAACGATATTTTAATCGACATAAACCGATTGTTGCACAATGTAAACAAAGGAAGCCAACAGAATGTAAACAAACAATGTAAACAAACAGAAACCGATTGTTGATCCGCATTCCAGTATTGTTGGAGCCCAACAAACCGATAGTCTGTTGTTATTGGATTTTTGGACAAAGTAAACAATGGAAACGCCAGGGGGCGCCACGTGTTAGGCAAACTATGTAAACAAACACAAACGCACGTGTTACCCATGAAAACGATATTTTAATCGATATAAACCGATTGTTGGACAAAGTAAACAAAGGAAACGCCAGGTGGCGCCACGTGTTAGGCCAACAATGTAAACAAACAGAAACGCACGTGTTACCGATGAAAACGATATTTTAATCGACATAAACCGATTGTTGCACAATGTAAACAAAGGAAGCCAACAGAATGTAAACAAACAATGTAAACAAACAGAAACCGATTGTTGATCCGCATTCCAGTATTGTTGGAGCCCAACAAACCGATAGTCTGTTGTTATTGGATTGTTGGACAAAGTAAACAATGGAAACGCCAGGGGGCGCCACGTGTTAGGCCAACAATGTAAACAAACACAAACGCACGTGTTACCCATGAAAACGATATTTTAATCGATATAAACCGATTGTTGGACAAAGTAAACAAAGGAAACGCCAGGTGGCGCCACGTGTTAGGCCAACAATGTAAACAAACAGAAACGCACGTGTTACCGATGAAAACGATATTTTAATCGACATAAACCGATTGTTGCACAATGTAAACAAAGGAAGCCAACAGAATGTAAACAAACAATGTAAACAAACAGAAACCGATTGTTGATCCGCATTCCAGTATTGTTGGAGCCCAACAAACCGATAGTCTGTTGTTATTGGATTGTTGGACAAAGTAAACAATGGAAACGCCAGGGGGCGCCACGTGTTAGGCCAACAATGTAAACAAACACAAACGCACGTGTTACCCATGAAAACGATATTTTAATCGATATAAACCGATTGTTGGACAAAGTAAACAAAGGAAACGCCAGGTGGCGCCACGTGTTAGGCCAACAATGTAAACAAACAGAAACGCACGTGTTACCGATGAAAACGATATTTTAATCGACATAAACCGATTGTTGCACAATGTAAACAAAGGAAGCCAACAGAATGTAAACAAACAATGTAAACAAACAGAAACCGATTGTTGATCCGCATTCCAGTATTGTTGGAGCCCAACAAACCGATAGTCTGTTGTTATTGGATTGTTGGACAAAGTAAACAATGGAAACGCCAGGGGGCGCCACGTGTTAGGCCAACAATGTAAACAAACACAAACGCACGTGTTACCCATGAAAACGATATTTTAATCGATATAAACCGATTGTTGGACAAAGTAAACAAAGGAAACGCCAGGTGGCGCCACGTGTTAGGCCAACAATGTAAACAAACAGAAACGCACGTGTTACCGATGAAAACGATATTTTAATCGACATAAACCGATTGTTGCACAATGTAAACAAAGGAAGCCAACAGAATGTAAACAAACAATGTAAACAAACAGAAACCGATTGTTGATCCGCATTCCAGTATTGTTGGAGCCCAACAAACCGATAGTCTGTTGTTATTGGATTGTTGGACAAAGTAAACAATGGAAACGCCAGGGGGCGCCACGTGTTAGGCCAACAATGTAAACAAACACAAACGCACGTGTTACCCATGAAAACGAAATTTTAATCGATATAAACCGATTGTTGGACAAAGTAAACAAAGGAAACGCCAGGTGGCGCCACGTGTTAGGCCAACAATGTAAACAAACAGAAACGCACGTGTTACCGATGAAAACGATATTTTAATCGACATAAACCGATTGTTGCACAATGTAAACAAAGGAAGCCAACAGAATGTAAACAAACAATGTAAACAAACAGAAACCGATTGTTGATCCGCATTCCAGTATTGTTGGAGCCCAACAAACCGATAGTCTGTTGTTATTGGATTGTTGGACAAAGTAAACAATGGAAACGCCAGGGGGCGCCACGTGTTAGGCCAACAATGTAAACAAACACAAACGCACGTGTTACCCATGAAAACGAAATTTTAATCGATATAAACCGATTGTTGGACAAAGTAAACAAAGGAAACGCCAGGTGGCGCCACGTGTTAGGCCAACAATGTAAACAAACAGAAACGCACGTGTTACCGATGAAAACGATATTTTAATCGACATAAACCGATTGTTGCACAATGTAAACAAAGGAAGCCAACAGAATGTAAACAAACAATGTAAACAAACAGAAACCGATTGTTGATCCGCATTCCAGTATTGTTGGAGCCCAACAAACCGATAGTCTGTTGTTATTGGATTGTTGGACAAAGTAAACAATGGAAACGCCAGGGGGCGCCACGTGTTAGGCCAACAATGTAAACAAACACAAACGCACGTGTTACCCATGAAAACGATATTTTAATCGATATAATCCGATTGTTGGACAAAGTAAACAAAGGAAACGCCAGGTGGCGCCACGTGTTAGGCCAACAATGTAAACAAACAGAAACGCACGTGTTACCGATGAAAACGATATTTTAATCGATATAAACCGATTGTTGCACAATGTAAACAAAGGAAGCCAACAGAATGTAAACAAACAATGTAAACAAACAGAAACCGATTGTTGATCCGCATTCCAGTATTGTTGTAGCCCAACAAACCGATAGTCTGTTGTTATTGGATTGTTGGACAAAGTAAACAATGGAAACGCCAGGGGGCGCCACGTGTTAGGCCAACAATGTAAACAAACACAAACGCACGTGTTACCCATGAAAACGATATTTTAATCGATATAAACCGATTGTTGGACAAAGTAAACAAAGGAAACGCCAGGTGGCGCCACGTGTTAGGCCAACAATGTAAACAAACAGAAACGCACGTGTTACCGATGAAAACGATATTTTAATCGACATAAACCGATTGTTGCACAATGTAAACAAAGGAAGCCAACAGAATGTAAACAAACAATGTAAACAAACAGAAACCGATTGTTGATCCGCATTCCAGTATTGTTGGAGCCCAACAAACCGATAGTCTGTTGTTATTGGATTGTTGGACAAAGTAAACAATGGAAACGCCAGGGGGCGCCACGTGTTAGGCCAACAATGTAAACAAACACAAACGCACGTGTTACCCATGAAAACGATATTTTAATCGATATAAACCGATTGTTGGACAAAGTAAACAAAGGAAACGCCAGGTGGCGCCACGTGTTAGGCCAACAATGTAAACAAACAGAAACGCACGTGTTACCGATGAAAACGATATTTTAATCGACATAAACCGATTGTTGCACAATGTAAACAAAGGAAGCCAACAGAATATAAACAAACAATGTAAACAAACAGAAACCGATTGTTGATCCGCATTCCAGTATTGTTGGAGCCCAACAAACCGATAGTCTGTTGTTATTGGATTGTTGGACAAAGTAAACAATGGAAACGCCAGGGGGCGCCACGTGTTAGGCCAACAATGTAAACAAACACAAACGCACGTGTTACCCATGAAAACGATATTTTAATCGATATAAACCGATTGTTGGACAAAGTAAACAAAGGAAACGCCAGGTGGCGCCACGTGTTAGGCCAACAATGTAAACAAACAGAAACGCACGTGTTACCGATGAAAACGATATTTTAATCGACATAAACCGATTGTTGCACAATGTAAACAAAGGAAGCCAACAGAATGTAAACAAACAATGTAAACAAACAGAAACCGATTGTTGATCCGCATTCCAGTATTGTTGGAGCCCAACAAACCGATAGTCTGTTGTTATTGGATTTTTGGACAAAGTAAACAATGGAAACGCCAGGGGGCGCCACGTGTTAGGCAAACTATGTAAACAAACACAAACGCACGTGTTACCCATGAAAACGATATTTTAATCGATATAAACCGATTGTTGGACAAAGTAAACAAAGGAAACGCCAGGTGGCGCCACGTGTTAGGCCAACAATGTAAACAAACAGAAACGCACGTGTTACCGATGAAAACGATATTTTAATCGACATAAACCGATTGTTGCACAATGTAAACAAAGGAAGCCAACAGAATGTAAACAAACAATGTAAACAAACAGAAACCGATTGTTGATCCGCATTCCAGTATTGTTGGAGCCCAACAAACCGATAGTCTGTTGTTATTGGATTGTTGGACAAAGTAAACAATGGAAACGCCAGGGGGCGCCACGTGTTAGGCCAACAATGTAAACAAACACAAACGCACGTGTTACCCATGAAAACGATATTTTAATCGATATAAACCGATTGATGGACAAAGTAAACAAAGGAAACGCCAGGTGGCGCCACGTGTTAGGCCAACAATGTAAACAAACAGAAACGCACGTGTTACCGATGAAAACGATATTTTAATCGACATAAACCGATTGTTGCACAATGTAAACAAAGGAAGCCAACAGAATGTAAACAAACAATGTAAACAAACAGAAACCGATTGTTGATCCGCATTCCAGTATTGTTGGAGCCCAACAAACCTATAGTCTGTTGTTATTGGATTGTTGGACAAAGTAAACAATGGAAACGCCAGGGGGCGCCACGTGTTAGGCCAACAATGTAAACAAACACAAACGCACGTGTTACACATGAAAACGATATTTTAATCGATATAAACCGATTGTTGGACAAAGTAAACAAAGGAAACGCCAGGTGGCGCCACGTGTTAGGCCAACAATGTAAACAAACAGAAACGCACGTGTTACCGATGAAAACGATATTTTAATCGACATAAACCGATTGTTGCACAATGTAAACAAAGGAAGCCAACAGAATGTAAACAAACAATGTAAACAAACAGAAACCGATTGTTGATCCGCATTCCAGTATTGTTGGAGCCCAACAAACCGATAGTCTGTTGTTATAAGATTGTTGGACAAAGTAAACAATGGAAACGCCAGGGGGCGCCACGTGTTAGGCCAACAATGTAAACAAACACAAACGCACGTGTTACCCATGAAAACGATATTTTAATCGATATAAACCGATTGTTGGACAAAGTAAACAAAGGAAACGCCAGGTGGCGCCACGTGTTAGGCCAACAATGTAAACAAACAGAAACGCACGTGTTACCGATGAAAACGATATTTTAATCGACATAAACCGATTGTTGCACAATGTAAACAAAGGAAGCCAACAGAATGTAAACAAACAATGTAAACAAACAGAAACCGATTGTTGATCCGCATTCCAGTATTGTTGGAGCCCAACAAACCGATAGTCTGTTGTTATTGGATTGTTGGACAAAGTAAACAATGGAAACGCCAGGGGGCGCCACGTGTTAGGCCAACAATGTAAACAAACAGAAACGCACGTGTTACCGATGAAAACGATATTTTAATCGACATAAACCGATTGTTGCACAATGTAAACAAAGGAAGCCAACAGAATGTAAACAAACAATGTAAACAAACAGAAACCGATTGTTGATCCGCATTCCAGTATTGTTGGAGCCCAACAAACCGATAGTCTGTTGTTATTGGATTGTTGGACAAAGTAAACAATGGAAACGCCAGGGGGCGCCACGTGTTAGGCCAACAATGTAAACAAACACAAACGCACGTGTTACCCATGAAAACGATATTTTAATCGATATAAACCGATTGTTGGACAAAGTAAACAAAGGAAACGCCAGGTGGCGCCACGTGTTAGGCCAACAATGTAAACAAACAGAAACGCACGTGTTACCGATGAAAACGATATTTTAATCGACATAAACCGATTGTTGCACAATGTAAACAAAGGAAGCCAACAGAATGTAAACAAACAATGTAAACAAACAGAAACCGATTGTTGATCCGCATCCCAGTATTGTTGGAGCCCAACAAACCGATAGTCTGTTGTTATTGGATTGTTGGACAAAGTAAACAATGGAAACGCCAGGGGGCGCCACGTGTTAGGCCAACAATGTAAACAAACACAAACGCACGTGTTACCCATGAAAACGATATTTTAATCGATATAAACCGATTGTTGGACAAAGTAAACAAAGGAAACGCCAGGTGGCGCCACGTGTTAGGCCAACAATGTAAACAAACAGAAACGCACGTGTTACCGATGAAAACGATATTTTAATCGACATAAACCGATTGTTGCACAATGTAAACAAAGGAAGCCAACAGAATGTAAACAAACAATGTAAACAAACAGAAACCGATTGTTGATCCGCATTCCAGTATTGTTGGAGCCCAACAAACCGATAGTCTGTTGTTATTGGATTGTTGGACAAAGTAAACAATGGAAACGCCAGGGGGCGCCACGTGTTAGGCCAACAATGTAAACAAACACAAACGCACGTGTTACCCATGAAAACGATATTTTAATCGATATAAACCGATTGTTGGACAAAGTAAACAAAGGAAACGCCAGGTGGCGCCACGTGTTAGGCCAACAATGTAAACAAACAGAAACGCACGTGTTACCGATGAAAACGATATTTTAATCGACATAAACCGATTGTTGCACAATGTAAACAAAAGAAGCCAACAGAATGTAAACAAACAATGTAAACAAACAGAAACCGATTGTTGATCCGCATTCCAGTATTGTTGGAGCCCAACAAACCGATAGTCTGTTGTTATTGGATTGTTGGACAAAGTAAACAATGGAAACGCCAGGGGGCGCCACGTGTTAGGCCAACAATGTAAACAAACACAAACGCACGTGTTACCCATGAAAACGATATTTTAATCGATATAAACCGATTGTTGGACAAAGTAAACAAAGGAAACGCCATGTGGCGCCACGTGTTAGGCCAACAATGTAAACAAACAGAAACGCACGTGTTACCGATGAAAACGATATTTTAATCGACATAAACCGATTGTTGCACAATGTAAACAAAGGAAGCCAACAGAATGTAAACAAACAATGTAAACAAACAGAAACCGATTGTTGATCCGCATTCCAGTATTGTTGGAGCCCAACAAACCGATAGTCTGTTGTTATTGGATTGTTGGACAAAGTAAACAATGGAAACGCCAGGGGGCGCCACGTGTTAGGCCAACAATGTAAACAAACACAAACGCACGTGTTACCCATGAAAACGAAATTTTAATCGATATAAACCGATTGTTGGACAAAGTAAACAAAGGAAACGCCAGGTGGCGCCACGTGTTAGGCCAACAATGTAAACAAACAGAAACGCACGTGTTACCGATGAAAACGATATTTTAATCGACATAAACCGATTGTTGCACAATGTAAACAAAGGAAGCCAACAGAATGTAAACAAACAATGTAAACAAACAGAAACCGATTGTTGATCCGCATTCCAGTATTGTTGGAGCCCAACAAACCGATAGTCTGTTGTTATTGGATTGTTGGACAAAGTAAACAATGGAAACGCCAGGGGGCGCCACGTGTTAGGCCAACAATGTAAACAAACACAAACGCACGTGTTACCCATGAAAACGAAATTTTAATCGATATAAACCGATTGTTGGACAAAGTAAACAAAGGAAACGCCAGGTGGCGCCACGTGTTAGGCCAACAATGTAAACAAACAGAAACGCACGTGTTACCGAAGAAAACGATATTTTAATCGACATAAACCGATTGTTGCACAATGTAAACAAAGGAAGCCAACAGAATGTAAACAAACAATGTAAACAAACAGAAACCGATTGTTGATCCGCATTCCAGTATTGTTGGAGCCCAACAAACCGATAGTCTGTTGTTATTGGATTGTTGGACAAAGTAAACAATGGAAACGCCAGGGGGCGCCACGTGTTAGGCCAACAATGTAAACAAACACAAACGCACGTGTTACCCATGAAAACGATATTTTAATCGATATAAACCGATTGTTGGACAAAGTAAACAAAGGAAACGCCAGGTGGCGCCACGTGTTAGGCCAACAATGTAAACAAACAGAAACGCACGTGTTACCGATGAAAACGATATTTTAATCGATATAAACCGATTGTTGCACAATGTAAACAAAGGAAGCCAACAGAATGTAAACAAACAATGTAAACAAACAGAAACCGATTGTTGATCCGCATTCCAGTATTGTTGGAGCCCAACAAACCGATAGTCTGTTGTTATTGGATTGTTGGACAAAGTAAACAATGGAAACGCCAGGGGGCGCCACGTGTTAGGCCAACAATGTAAACAAACACAAACGCACGTGTTACCCATGAAAACGATATTTTAATCGATATAAACCGATTGTTGGACAAAGTAAACAAAGGAAACGCCAGGTGGCGCCACGTGTTAGGCCAACAATGTAAACAAACAGAAACGCACGTGTTACCGATGAAAACGATATTTTAATCGACATAAACCGATTGTTGCACAATGTAAACAAAGGAAGCCAACAGAATGTAAACAAACAATGTAAACAAACAGAAACCGATTGTTGATCCGCATTCCAGTATTGTTGGAGCCCAACAAACCGATAGTCTGTTGTTATTGGATTGTTGAACAAAGTAAACAATGGAAACGCCAGGGGGCGCCACGTGTTAGGCCAACAATGTAAACAAACACAAACGCACGTGTTACCCATGAAAACGATATTTTAATCGATATAAACCGATTGTTGGACAAAGTAAACAAAGGAAACGCCAGGTGGCGCCACGTGTTAGGCCAACAATGTAAACAAACAGAAACGCACGTGTTACCGATGAAAACGATATTTTAATCGACATAAACCGATTGTTGCACAATGTAAACAAAGGAAGCCAACAGAATGTAAAAAAACAATGTAAACAAACAGAAACCGATTGTTGATCCGCATTCCAGTATTGTTGGAGCCCAACAAACCGATAGTCTGTTGTTATTGGATTGTTGGACAAAGTAAACAATGGAAACGCCAGGGGGCGCCACGTGTTAGGCCAACAATGTAAACAAACACAAACGCACGTGTTACCCATGAAAACGATATTTTAATCGATATAAACCGATTGTTGGACAAAGTAAACAAATTAAACGCCAGGTGGCGCCACGTGTTAGGCCAACAATGTAAACAAACAGAAACGCACGTGTTACCGATAAAAACGATATTTTAATCGACATAAACCGATTGTTGCACAATGTAAACAATGGAAGCCAACAGAATGTAAACAAACAATGTAAACAAACAGAAACCGATTGTTGATCCGCATTCCAGTATTGTTGGAGCCCAACAAACCGATAGTCTGTTGTTATTGGATTGTTGGACAAAGTAAACAATGGAAACGCCAGGGGGCGCCACGTGTTAGGCCAACAATGTAAACAAACACAAACGCACGTGTTACCCATGAAAACGATATTTTAATCGATATAAACCGATTGTTGGACAAATTAAACAAAGGAAACGCCAGGTGGCGCCACGTGTTAGGCCAACAATGTAAACAAACAGAAACGCACGTGTTACCGATGAAAACGATATTTTAATCGACATAAACCGATTGTTGCACAATGTAAACAAAGGAAGCCAACAGAATGTAAACAAACAATGTAAACAAACAGAAACCGATTGTTGATCCGCATTCCAGTATTGTTGGAGCCCAACAAACCGATAGTCTGTTGTTATTGGATTTTTGGACAAAGTAAACAATGGAAACGCCAGGGGGCGCCACGTGTTAGGCCAACAATGTAAACAAACACAAACGCACGTGTTACCCATGAAAACGATATTTTAATCGATATAAACCGATTGTTGGACAAAGTAAACAAAGGAAACGCCAGGTGGCGCCACGTGTTAGGCCAACAATGTAAACAAACAGAAACGCACGTGTTACCGATGAAAACGATATTTTAATCGACATAAACCGATTGTTGCACAATGTAAACAAAGGAAGCCAACAGAATGTAAACAAACAATGTAAACAAACAGAAACCGATTGTTGATCCGCATTCCAGTATTGTTGGAGCCCAACAAACCGATAGTCTGTTGTTATTGGATTGTTGGACAAAGTAAACAATGGAAACGCCAGGGGGCGCCACGTGTTAGGCCAACAATGTAAACAAACACAAACGCACGTGTTACCCATGAAAACGATATTTTAATCGATATAAACCGATTGTTGGACAAAGTAAACAAAGGAAACGCCAGGTGGCGCCACGTGTTAGGCCAACAATGTAAACAAACAGAAACGCACGTGTTACCGATGAAAACGATATTTTAATCGACATAAACCGATTGTTGCACAATGTAAACAAAGGAAGCCAACAGAATGTAAACAAACAATGTAAACAAACAGAAACCGATTGTTGATCCGCATTCCAGTATTGTTGGAGCCCAACAAACCGATAGTCTGTTGTTATTGGATTGTTGGACAAAGTAAACAATGGAAACGCCAGGGGGCGCCACGTGTTAGGCCAACAATGTAAACAAACACAAACGCACGTGTTACCCATGAAAACGATATTTTAATCGATATAAACCGATTGTTGGACAAAGTAAACAAAGGAAACGCCAGGTGGCGCCACGTGTTAGGCCAACAATGTAAACAAACAGAAACGCACGTGTTACCGATGAAAACGATATTTTAATCGACATAAACCGATTGTTGCACAATGTAAACAAAGGAAGCCAACAGAATGTAAACAAACAATGTAAACAAACAGAAACCGATTGTTGATCCGCATTCCAGTATTGTTGGAGCCCAACAAACCGATAGTCTGTTGTTATTGGATTGTTGGACAAAGTAAACAATGGAAACGCCAGGGGGCGCCACGTGTTAGGCCAACAATGTAAACAAACACAAACGCACGTGTTACCCATGAAAACGATATTTTAATCGATATAAACCGATTGTTGGACAAAGTAAACAAAGGAAACGCCAGGTGGCGCCACGTGTTAGGCCAACAATGTAAACAAACAGAAACGCACGTGTTACCGATGAAAACGATATTTTAATCGACATAAACCGATTGTTGCACAATGTAAACAAAGGAAGCCAACAGAATGACTCCATGCCCTTAATTTCTCCGCCTTATCAATCATTAACCGCGACCGAAACTGCTTGAATTACTATGTTGACATATGTCTTTCTTGTATTTACTGTATTTGGGTACAAATCTACGGCTCTTTGAGTCGTTGTGCTGCTGCGTCTTCGAATCAGCTCACTAGCAATCAGCACGTAACTCAAAATCAGTCATTAAGCGTAGCATCTAAAGAGCCGCTTGACTCATTTTACTTAGATTTTTAAGACACAAGTTTTTTGCCGCTATTTATACTTTTTGGAATATCTCGAAATTTTTTTGTTAACTTTTTCTGGTGAGAGATGAGATTATTTCTTGAACGCGAATTTGTTGCAGTGAAGGGGCGGGACTTAGTATGAAGTTTAAATATAAATTTTCGGTATAAATATGAAATAAGAAGGAAAGAGGTTAATTTGTACGTATGAAGTCATTGCATTGCTCAAATCAGTGGAATATTATTTAAAACATATCCCGAAAAACATATAATAGCGAAAGGCATTTTCCTTATTTCTATTCCGTGCATTAAAACTTGTGTAATGTATAAATGACAAAATTCCTGCTTTGACATCAATCAAGAAATATGAAATAAGGCATATTTAACAAAAAATGCGTCATCTTACACCGATTATAGTAACTATAACCTTTTTTCTTCCGTAATAAAATTCACTAAATAATTTTCACTATTTAAATTTAATAAAATTGCTACTTTACAATCTTTTTAATGGTTAGAGTACGCTTGACAGTATTTGAATGCTAGATTTTTAATAAAGTAATGCGCAATATTTGAATACGATTTTTTTTTCATTAAATAAGATAAACATTACTGTACCTAAAATCTGGTAATCAAATCCCTTGCGGTGCGGCGTGCGAAACCTGATGATAAATTATTAATGACGCCCGAGCTTACATTTACAGCGCACTGTAATTGGGTAATTTGTTTTTGCATAAACATTGTTTTACACTTCCTCCTACTTCAAATAACTTCTTAAAAAAAGAAAAAAGAAACGCAAGGGTAAGGAGCATTTTTGGTGAAAAATGTAAATGATAAAGGATTTAAGCAGATTCTCACATAATTTAACACCATTACGTAGGAAAAAAAACTGTGATGTAAAAATTCAAAAATACGTTGCAAATTTCAAAAGTATTATATATATATATATATATATATATATATACTAGGGGGCTCTGCCCCCTGCAAGCTACGCCCGCCAACCCCCGTTCAGACACCGCAGAATCTAAAATCACGCTAATTTGATCGGTTTTTAAAAAGTTAGAGAAGATTGAATTAAAATGAAAAAAAAAACCTATAGCGATCTCACAGTAAACGGGTTTCCATTCAATTCCCTTTGATTGCGAAAATTTAAGGCTAAATCAGTTGCTGTTAAGACATTCAATGGTTGTTTTCGCGTTTGATTAAAGAAGATCAGTTAAACATTTGAAAAGAAGATAAAATAAAATGAATTAAGTAAACAGAGTCTTTGCCGACCGGTACTTTTTAACAGCGTTATAAAACGATTGACATAATACAATTTACTACAATAACTACAATTTACTGCTTTAACCCCTTCAAGAGCGGTAGTTTATTTTTGGACCACTTAATTTTAATTCTTAAATGCCAAATTGGCACTAGAATATTGAAATGAAAAATTTCCTTTTATTGAGTAAGTGAACAAAAGCATTTTCATATTTCGAAATTTGTTTGTAAATTCTGGTGCCATTCACTGATTTCAACGTTTTACAAATAGAAGTACCTTGCCCCTGAAAGGGTTAAACGCACATTAATGTATTTATTATTTTAAAGTTTCCTTTCTATTTCAATATTCATGTGTAAATACAATTTTCTAGACATAATTTTCAATATTTTCCTGCTTTTAACTCGTACTCATTTAATAGTAATTTTAAAGTTTTTTTTTTTCTGTTTTTAATAGGCATGTGTAAGTAAATTTGTAATCGTTAGAAATATTATTCTTTGCACTGTTTTTAGAATTGAAAACAATCTCTATTATAATAGCCTAAGTCATGAAACTATCATCAACAGTTCCTTCGCTTTTCATAAGAAAGGTTTCCATTTTGATTAAAGAATCAAAGTTATTTTTTCGAAAAAAAACTACATAAAAGTTGCCATGATCGCAAAGAATTCTTGGTACTTTTATGTTAGCCGGGCTCAAATCTCGCCAATAGCTTTTTTTTTATATTTTTCCGTTATACGGACACCATGCCAAAATGTATGCTAATGCGCCAATTATTTCAACCCTGATCGCGAAAAGGATTTTTATAGTAAAACATGCGAAACATTGTGATTTGCTATACTTTATTGTATAACAGTTATTTGTTAATTTATTTTAAGTATATATTTGTGATTTAGTAAAATAGTTCATAAAAGTCTATAGTTTCCAAATGTTATATTTTTAAAAGACTCACTTTACTATCAACAGTGTTTTTTCTTTTCTTTTTCAAATGTTTCAATTAACATGATTTTCATTTTGCGCCAACTATTACGCTTGGCGACAATGGTGTCCGTAAACGGAAAAGTACCCTTTTTTTAACTCGTAAGTTAGCATTTTTTTATTTTTTGAGTGGTAAATTAAAACGGTACTACTTGGTTATCCCATTGACCAAAAATAAATCGCCAGACAATAAGATTAAACGATAATAATGGTTGATCGAAAATGTAACATTCACTTGACTGTAAGGAAGTTACACGTGTATACGCCATCAAGTGATTTTTATTTAGACGCTTTATTTGTATTTGAATTTTTATACTAATTTATTTTTTCGTTGTTTAAAAAAAAAAAAAAAAACGTCAACTTGTATAATTTGGCGAATGGTTTGGCGATTTATATAATTTGGCGATATTGGTCATTTGCTTTGAATTTGAAATTAAATTTTATAATTTGTTGCCTTAATATTTAACACAGATATCATATAAGCACCGGGTTTGGCGGGATTTTTTTTTTACGACAATTTGGCGAAAACCTCGTTTTCGAATACCAGTTATATATGTATTTTTAAATTATTTTTCTATTATTTTTAAAATGAAATAACAAAATAACAATAAATAAAAAAAATTAATAGCTGTAGAACAAAGCAATTTATAACATTTTTTTCTTAAATGAAAAGAAAATAAATGTAAATAAACATTTATGGATGAATAAGCAACAATAGCCGGGTTACCATATCAGGCAAAATAGCGCTATTGCGGCGCCAATTAGGTACGCCGGTGCATATATGACATCTGAGCCTAATATTTTTCTTTTCGTTTCGTTTAAAAAAAAGAAAGAAGTGTAAGCCATTAATTTTAAATGTTTTTTTTCTTAATGAAAATTTTGTATTAAATAAAATGATAACGAAATTTTAAAAAAAGCATTGTTCTTAGCATAGATTTAAGGGAGGACAAACGTGGTCGCCAAATTAGTTTAAAATTGTAACCTTTTTTGAAATGCGAAAAAAAATATCTGTTATGATTGAAATTTCAGTTGCCATCATTAGAAAAATGTATATAAAATTAGAAAAAAATTAATATTTCGAAAACTAATTCGAATTTAAAAATTCTAATACCAGTTTTGAAATCTGCGGATCAATATTGATTTTTGGTGTTAATTTCATCGCAAAGTATTCCATATTTTAGGAGAAATCGCCGTGAAACATAATCAGTTATTTAATCAGTCGATTCATACTTCCGTTTCATACTTCTGTTTCATAAATTCGTTTCATTAGGATTTTATGTATATATAGGGTAGATATATATAACATATATATAGGGTATATATATATATATATATATATGTATAGGGTAGATATATATAAGACATTCTATTGAAAATTTATCATTAATTATGCCCCCCCCCCCTTAAAAATTATATATATCTTATACAAAGCTGTCTTTTAACAAACATTGCTAAAATTAGCAAAAATATTTTAGCACCCCCCCCCCCAGGGACATCGGTAAGACTTTTTATTGGGGAGAGGGGTTGTGACCTTAAATTGCCGAGTAGAATTTCAGTATTCGCCAACAAGCAAAAATAAATATTTCTCGACGTTTGCAAAATAGTTTTATAATTTCGCCAATTTAGTGCAATTAGAAAATGCAATTTATCTAACTTATTTGTTAAAAGTTTAATAATATTCCCTATTAGTTTTGTAACTTTTGCCAGGTTTATCAGGAATAGAAAGTGTATTATAGTTTTTATTAAAGTTTTAAATAAATTTGCCACGTGTAACAACATTTCGCGAACGTTTGCCCCCCCCCACCCTTAGCGATCGCACTGCACCCACTCCGCCGTATATTTAACATTAACAATTTTTTAAACACGTGATAATTGTTTTGATTTTTCAAATGGTTACATGTACTCTAACAAGCATCAGGTGATACTTGTAATATTTCACATTTTTAAATGTATGATACATGTGTAAAAATTTCTAACTTCAGTTTTCACAGATAACACTAAAATAATACAAATGTAACCTGCGTACATTTTAATATCAAGTAATTACAGACAATTTCCGAGCATACATTAGTTACAGATAAATGTTGATTGTATAGCAATCCAAATAAACAAAAATCTCTTGAAAAAAAAGTGCCAACAGTTAAATATAATAACGATGTACGAATCTGATACCAACTACCGTTCATTTGATCAGTAATGAATGAAAATATTTCTTTTCGAAGACATTTCTCCGTAAAATAAATAATATATAAATCAAACACATACACGTTAAATAAAAAAAAAATAAATGATTTAAAATGAAACATTCGTTAATTATGTATTACAAAAAAAAAAAAAAAATATTTAAATTATTTTTCCATACTCGGCATTTATTTATAAAATTTACTCCAATAAATTAAAATAATTAGCAAAATACTAATAAGAAATTCTTCAAATTGCCACCTGTAAAATGTTGAAGAAATTTATAAATGGAAAATAAATTATATTGATTTCAATGAGAATGATATACCATATAATATTTTCTGTTTTTATTTTCCGGTATAAAATAAAGATTAAATGTTAAATATCATAGAACGTGTTTAATATATGAATTTTTTTTTCCGTACGTATCTGAATTTTAATTTTTTTCCAAAAATTAAGTATTCAAAACTCCAGCTCTCCAGGTGTTCCAAAGCAGATCCAACATCATTTGAGGATGGCTAGCGAAGTTTCATCTAGTCTCCTCTACGCTGCTATTTTTTTATTATTATTATTATTAACCATTAATTAACTACTCTCAACAAAGCATTTTTTTTTTTTTTTTTTTTTTTTTTTTTTGCTTACACTTTCATTGAACAATTTTTACTTGCAAACGCATAATTGCAGGCATGAGCTTTAAAGACTTTTTTAAGTTTTCGAAAAATGCATTGCAACAAATTTCACGTTATTGTCTGAAATACCCTTCTTAATTATTAAAAAAAAAGAGTAACGCTTTTCGATTTCTTAGTAAACGAATAAGAATATCTGCAAATTTTGTTCATTTAAGAATAATAATGATTCATAGAATGCATCAGAGTTTCAATTCCAGTTATAAAAACTCCGTGTTTTCAAACCATGGGAAGTCCAGGGGAAATGTACCAAAAAAAGTTGGTTACCTTGGAAAAGGTCTGATAGAAGATTTTTTTTTTCTGAATTGTTTATAATGATGCAAACATGGAAAAATCAAGTTTTCTAACAAAATTTCTTAAGGCTAAATTTTCTGTGGCCAAAAAACAACAACATTTTGGGGCTTTTTATACTTTTTTTGCAATATCTCAAGACCTGTTGCCGTAGCATATTATTTGCCAATCACAATATTAAAGAGAGTAAAATTCTCTACAACTTTTATACCTACAACTTTTTTATACACCCATTAGCAAGCGCAGTACGCCATTTCAAAAATAGGACAATTTTTTCAATTTTCTTAAAAACCGTGAAAAACGTAGTTCTGCCCCGATTATTCAAATGTTACAGATTTAATCTTGTATGTCAACTTCTATATATTTGTAGCAGTAAATTACGTGTTTCAGGGCCAATATTAGCCTTTTTTGCACCAGTCGCAAACATGTATTTTTGCGCCCTCCCCCCTCCCCTTAAAAAGAAAATTTACCACGAGAATTTTAATAAATATCTAATAGCCGGATTTTGAAAATTTTAAGTGTGTAATCATTAAATACGTAATGTCGAACTACGTAATCAGCTTTGTAAAATATTAATTCATTAAAACCTTGAAAACCGAACCGAAGAAAACCGATATATTCTCCGCTTTAAACAGGTTTCCATCTTAGCAGGTATAATTGTTCATATTCCTTCAAAAAATATATTTTTTTCTTTAAAGACCGCATTCCGTATATAGAGATATCATTTTCAAAGATTTTACAGTAGTTGTTGTATTGAGGCGTTTAAAGTCACAGTTATATGAATTATGAGACTAAATTAGTCACACAAAGACATTCGCAAGGTAATATTAAACCTATGGAAGCGTTCTTGACAAATATCTTGCTTCCATTTTATTACTTTTAAATATTTTTTTTTTTTTTCGTGGGATACCTGAGATCAATATCTAATGTTGTGCTTTTGTACTTTTTCGGGTTTGCTTGCATTCTTTTTTAATATTCGGACAATTTCATTTTTGAAAAACTGTTTGGAACCCGTTCTGAAATTTAAAGTATCTTCATTAAAAAAATGCAACCAAATTCGAAAAATTAAAAACGCACAGCGTTAGATATCGAACTCAGGTATCATATGAAAAAAAAAATATATTGAAATTCAAGCAAGAATTCTGAAAAGAATGTTCCCATAGGTTTAACATTAGCGTGCAAATGTTTTCGCGTGAGACTACTACACTAGTCACGCGAAGAAAGTGGAAGTAAGTGCAGGAAAATGCTGATAAATGGGAAGTATTATGCTTTATACCTCTAAATGATCCAGATATATGTTTTATTCATGATAAGGATATTCCTTTGAAACGGGATGCTAATAATCCTACATCAGTGCCATCAAAGAGAAAAAAATATTGTTAAATAGCCTGTAGAAATTATTATTATTAAAATATTTTTTTCCCTTTAGCTTATGCAGTCCTATTGCGTACCTTACTTTGTGTACGGAAAGTGGAATTGAATGAGTCAGAAGATCAATGCGAAAACAAAAATGCTTATATAGCCTACAATCATAAATAAATTGGTATTTCATTTGATTAATGGTATCACTAAGATCATTAAACGGATATACATAGTTTCTAAACAGTACAAAATACAGAAGATTAGAATATTTCACAAAGCATATTTTTCAACAACCAAAGTAAGTTTTTCTGTTTGAACTTTAAAGCAATTAATAGATAATCTTAAAGTTTTATATATTTTTGCATGCTAAAATGATATAATCTCTTGTTATATTTATTGTTATAAGTGGGAAAAAATTTTGACAATATTTTTTTTTAACTAATCTTTTAAATATTTTTATGAAACTAGTGATCTCAAATATTTTATTGAAAGAATTTTTAAATTTTACAAGAGATAAATGCATAACATTAGTTAATGAAATAATCTGTTGTCATTTTTATTGTAGCTATAAGATATATTTATTACATAAAAGATATTTCTTTTTTGCGTCCCCCCTTTTATGTGGAACTACAATCTAATGTTTACTAGCTTTAAAACAGTAAAACATTAAAACATATATTATCAATAATTGGTAAATAAAATATACCATTGTACTGTGGAAAAAATATGTTTTTCACAAATTTTCACACCTATCCAATTGATACCTGGAAAAACATGTATGCATTATAAAAGTTATTAAAATTAAACAAAAATTCTTTCTTAATTGAAACTATCGTGCCAATAAGTTACTAAATATTGAAGTGTTCTTTTAAACAATGCTTTAAAGTTAACATTGTATACACTTAAAATTACTATCTAAATATGAAAATTTTCTCATTCATCTACACTCTGCCCTACTTTTAAAATTATATAAATTTATTGAATTTAAAATGTCTGTTGAGATGAAAATAAAGACGTGTGTGTACAAATAATAGATAATTTACTGCTACCTATTTTTAGAAGTCGGCATACACGATTAAATCCTCGGAGAATATTTGAATAATCGGGGCAAAACTACATTTTTCGCAGTTTTTAAAAAATTGAAAAAAATGCCTTATTTTTGAATTGGCGTACTGCGCTTGCTGTTGAGTGTATAAAAAAGTTATAAATATGAAAGTTGTAGAGAATTTTATCTTCTTTAATATTGTAACTGACAAATAATATGCTACGGCAACGGGTCTCGAGATATTTAAAAAAATGAAAAAACGTCCCAAAATTTTGTTGTTTTTTAACCACAGAAAATTTAGCCTTAAGAAATTTTGTTAGAAAACTTGGTTTTTCCATGTTGGGATCATTATAAACAATTCAGAAAAATAAAATCTTCTACCCGACCTTTTGCAAGGTAACATGTACATTTCCCCTGGACTATTACGTACAGAAGATGAAACGCTGGATGAAAATAGTTGTAAAAAGAGATCGACCGAAAATTCGTTTTCATTTTCAGTCCAAAATCTGAGTTTCACTGAAAATTCGTTTTGGACGAAAATGCGGATGAAAATTCGGCCGAGCCGAAACTCGACTGTATCTATCTGTATTCCAAAAATCCCGTTTCTTCTTCAGAAAGTTTTAAACATGACTCATTGATTTGAGCTATATCGGCTCCAGTGCGGCACTCTTTATTTATTTATTGCTATGAACTTCACTGTTTATAATTATCAGTCACGACTGACTCAAGACGTGAGTGCAAATTATAAAGCAAGTAATGCATATATGACCAAACTTTGAAGCCGCTTTTCACGTGCTCATTAAAAGCTGCAGACTTAACAGTAATAGAAAAATTTTAGTTTGAAACTGCAGAAGTGTTTCGAAGACTTTGAGAAAGTTCTAATATAACAGATGATAATTTACAAAACTTATTACAAAAGTTTTTCGATTTCGACCGAAAACAGGAAGAATACCGAAATTCGGTTTCGGTTTATGTTTCGGTCGATTTTTAATTATAAAGATACATAAGAAAAGTGATATACGAATGATATCTGAAAACGGGGATTTTTATTGTTTTCTCGGCATTACGCATAGAATATGGGTTACTAAATTAAAAGCAACATCAATAATAATAATAATAAGAAGAAGAAGAAGAAGAAGAAGGAGAATCTATCTATCTATATCTATACTAATATTATAAAGAGGTAAAAATTGTTTATTTGCAGGAGGTAAGCTCTGGAACTACAGAACCCATTCAAAAAGTAATGGTATCAAAATGATGGTGTTAGTCCAACTTAGAACATAGGCTATATCTTTTGTCCGTGCCATCGGCCAAAAGGGATGCAGGAGCAAAAAACGTTCTAAAAATGCGATTTTTGTGTTACTGCAGGGCCTAGAAACAGGAAATTTGGAATGGTAGTTACTTATAAGATACTAATCATCTCTAGGGACATTTCTTTAAAAAATCAAAATTAAAAAGGGGTGAAAATGCGCGAAAAGCGTTCTAAAAAACGTTCTAAATGGCGATTTTTACGCAATTTCGGGAAGTACCAAACCGATTTCAAAAATAATGGTGTCAAAATGATGGTGACAACCCTTGCTCCAACATAGGCTACATTTTATGTCGGTACCATTACCCCCAAAGGGGGTGGAGGAGCAAAAAAAACGTTCGAAATTGCGATTTTTGTGTTACTGAAGGGCCCAGATACCTGGAATATGGCATGGTACTTATTATATATAAGATGTTACTTATTAGATATAAATGATCTCTAAGAACATTTCTTAAAAGATTCGAAATTTAAAAGGGGTGAAAATGCGCAAAAAGCGTCCTAAAAAACGTTCTAAATGGCGATTTTTACGCAATCTCAAGAAGTAGCAAACCGATTTAACAAATAATGGTGTCAAAATGATGGTGACCAACCCTTGCTCCAACATAGGCTACATTTTATGTCGGTGCCATTACCCCCAAAGGGGGTTCAAGAGCAAAATAACGTTCTAAAAGGCGATTTTTGTGTTACTGAAGAGCCTAGAAATATGAAATTTGGAATGGTAGTAATAAGATATAAATGATCTCTAAGAACATTTCTTAAAAAATTCGAAATTTAAAAGGGGTGAAAATGCGCGAAAACAGTTCTAAAAAAGCGTTCTAAATGGCAATTTCTACGCAGTCTCAGAAAGTATCCAACCTATTTCAAAAGTAATGGTTGGAAATTGATGATGACAGACAGCCCTTGCACCAACATAGGCTCTATTTCATGTCGGTGTCACTACCATCTAGGGGTTGCAGAAGCAAAAAACATTCTAAATTGCAATTTTTTTGTGTTACTGGAGGGCTTAGAATCCTGAAATTAGGCAGGGCAGTTCATAGGCGTAACCAGCCTTTTGAACGGGGGGGTGCCCAGACTTTTTAACCTGAACATGTTGGATGCAAACAATATCTTACATAGTAAAACCTTCTAAAACGAAATCCAGGAAACGGGCCGAATTTCCGTTTTAGACAGATTTTCATCTTAGAAGGTATAATTGTGTGGTATTTCTTTTCAAAAGGACGCAAACGCGATTTTTGTTTGCGTGAGGAGGGATGAGAAGGAGTTCAAAACATTAAAACTAGATCTAATGGTAAAAAAAAAAATATGTAAACGTTGTTGCAGCAGTGAGATAATACAGTGACTAAGTGTGGTCACAAGTGTAAAACCTTTTTGCACCCTAACTTCTTATAAAGATTAAAAAAGGCCTTTAACCATGCTGGAAACTTCTATAGGCACAGGGAACGCTGCATGAAATTTTGCCGGATGATAAATCTCAGATAATACATGCGGTACACCAGTACATACGCACGAAAGCTTTTCAGAATGTGACTCCATCACTTCTTAGGGATCACCGGAGGGACCCAAGGAATTTTGGAGGAAAGCCTATATAAATATTTATTATAATATTATAAATAATTATAATATTCATTAATACCGTAATTTCCGGCCTATAATCCGCGGATCAAACAATCATATTTCGGCCCAGAAATTTATTTCATTATTGAAGTTAAATATTTATCGCGATTTAACAAGTTACGTTTTATGAAACAAGATTTCTGGGTCGGAACATAATTGTTTGATCCGCGGATTACAGGCCGGAAATTACGATAATTCATATTTTTACTTCAGAATGTGTCGAATATATTAGGTAAAACAGGTCATGATAATATACACTAAATTTTATCAAGATGATACAAATTATACTATCATGATGCGACTATAATAATAAAGATAGGTACTTGTCTGTCTCTGTGTGTGTGTATACGCGCGCGCGCGCTGAACTCTAAAAAAACAATGCAGCCCGCACAGCCGTGAGATTTGACAGGATCTGTATGCCTGAACTCATGCATATCGAAGATAATTTCTGGAATTTTTCAATTAATTTTTTATGCGAATTTTTTCGCATTTTGCGGCAATTTTTTCAAATTAGTAAAAAAGAATCCTAGTTCAATATTTTATCCAGTAAACTTTGTCTTCTTTTCAATAAAGTGTTTTCGATATTCTTACAGCGATTTTTCCATTTTTAACAATTTTTTAATGTTATTTTTAGAGAGTTTTTTTCGCATTTCGCGATGATTTTTTTTTCGACATTCCTAAGAGGAATCCGGTTTAAATCTTTTACCCAAATAGTTAATTTCGTTCCCTGTGTTTTTTTTAATCTTTTCCGAATTTTTTATGCGATTTTTAGCGGATGTTTTCGTGCTTTGAGGCGATTTTTTTTACTTTTTTGAAACAGAAAAAATTCTTTGGTAATTTTTGCAATTGCCGTGATTGAATTCGAATTGGAATAATGTCAAATCAGTTCTTATAAGAAAGCTGAAAATTTAATTTTGCTCGAAATAAAAAGCGCAATAATTCAAGATTTGCTTGTTTCGAGACAGAATAGGTCGTAGCTTGCTCGGGAGTACGTTTCTGAAAGCAGCCCCCCCCCCAATCCTAGATTTGTTTAATTCTATGTTCGTTTAAAAAAAAACAAACCAACGAATTTTCTCTAGTAATGAAGTTTTCTTTGAGGTACAGGCTTTGAAATAACAAGCGGGATCGCGCGATTTTTGCACAGAAAAGGAAAGTCCCGCATAATTAAAAAATGCTGTGCAGCATTTCCCCCCCCCCCCTACAAATTCTTCACAGACCTGTGATTCTTCAGTGAGTATTTAAAAAAAATTTTGAAGTCCGTGATTTTTATTTCTTTTATGTCTTTTCTTAAAATCAATTCGTGAATCGGTCCCGTCAAAGTGGAATTATAAAGCCACCTTTTTCACTTTCAAGAACTAGACTAATACAGATTCTTGTAAATGTTCTAGTTTTAAAAAAGATAAAAACATATTTTTCTTTAAAAGGAAAAGAAAGAAAGAAAAAAAGAACGAGGGTTTCATTTTTTATCATATTTCAAAACTTAGGGTGTTAGTTTTTTGAACTAAACTAATTTGCTAAACTAATTGAACTCTGCTTTCACTTCTTTTTTCTTTTGTAGATTTCGATTTTTTAAAATAACTGTGCTTGAGTCTGCGGAAGCGGGGGGGGGGGGTGCCCGGGCACCCAGGGCACCCCCCCTGGTTACGCCTATGCAGTTATTTATAAGATACAAATGATCTCTAAGAACATTTCCTAAAAAATCGAAATTTAAAAGGGGTGAAAATGAGCGAAAAGCGTTCTAAACAACTTTCTAAATGGCGATTTCTACGCAATCTCAGGAAGTACCGAACACTGTAAAAAAAAAAAAAAAAAAAAAAAAAAAAAAAAAAAAAAAAAAAAAAAAAAAAAAAAACCGGACTAAAATACGGAAATACTACTGGCAATCTAGACGCCAGTACTATTTCCGTATTTTAACGGAACATTTTCCCGGTAAATTGCAAAAAAAATTTCGTTTCTTTGGAATTTAACGGAAATTTTTCTGTAATTTACCGGGAAAAAGTTCTGTTAAAATACGGAAATAGTACTGGCGTCTAGATTGCCAGTAGTATTTCCGTATTTTAGTCCGTTTTTTTTTTTTTTTTTTTTTTTTTTTTTTACAGTGAACCGATAAAAAAAAATAATGGTGTGAAAACGATGGTGACAGCCCCGGCCAGAACATAGGCTGTATTTTATGTCGGTACTACTACCCCAAACGGGATGAAGGAGCGAAAAACGATCTAAATTGCGTTTTTTGTGCAGCGCGAGCTAGCAACTTGAAACTAGGCATGGTAGTTACTTAAAAGATATAAATGATCTCTAAGAACATTTCATAAATAATTCAAAATTTAAAAGGGGTGAAAATGGACGAAAAACGTTCTAAAAAACGTTCTGAATTGTGATTTCTAGGCAATCTCAGAAAGTATCCAACGGATTTCAAAAGTAATGGTTGAAAATTGATGATGACAGCCCTTTATCCAATATAGGATCTATTTCATGTCGGCGTCACAACCACCTTGGGGTTGCATTTTAAAAAACTTTCTAAATTGTGATTTTTGTGATACTGAAGGGGCTAGCAACTTGAAGTTTGGCATGGTAATTACTTATGATATGTAAATGCTCTCTGAGAAGAGTTCCTTAAAAATATGAAATTTAAAATTGGTGAAAATGAACGAAAAGTGTTCTAAAAACGTTCTAAATAGCAATTTCTCCGCAGTCTCAGGAAATGTAAACCGATTTCGAAAGTATTTTTTTCAAATTGATGGTGACAGCCCCCGCTCCAACATAGCCTATATTTTACATTGTTGTTGTTACTACCGCCTGGGGGTTACAGGAGCAAAAAAATTCCTAAATTGCGTTTTTTGTGTTACTGAGGGAGTCTAACATTTTAAATTTGGAATGGTAATTACGTCAAAAATTCAAAAGCTTTCTAAGAATTGTCGAAAGAAAATTCCAAATTTAAAAGGATGAAGTGAGCGAAAAGCGTTCGATAAGCGTTCTAAATTACGATTTTTATGCAATCGTAATGAAATACGAAACCGATTTCAAACATAATGGTTGCAAATTGATGGTGATAGAACCTGCTCAAACATAAGCTATATTTTATGTCGGTGACACAACCCCTAGAGTGTTGCAGGAACAAAAAACTTTCTAAATTGCGATTTCTGCGGTACTGAAGAGACTAGAAACTTTAAATATAGCACGGTAATTACTTATAAAATATAAGTGTCCTCTAAAAACAGTCGAAAATAAATTCGAAATTAAAAAGGGGTGAAGCGAAGGGAAGGAACGAAAAAGATTCTAAAAGAGTCCTAAATTACGATTTCAATGGAATCTCAGGAAATAATAAACCGATTACAGAAGTGATTGGTTGCGAATCAAGAGTGATAGTCCCTGATCCTCCTATACAGCTATATTTTATGCCGGTGTCACTACCACCTGGTTGGTAGGAACAACAAGAAAGCCTTTAAAAACATCTAACTTCTGTTTTCTATAGAATGTTAGAAAATATCAACCTATTCCAAGGTTAATGTTGGCAAATTAATGGTGACAGTCTCTGTTTCAACATTTTTCAATTTCACAACATTCTATTTCACTAACACCAGAGAGGTGGTAGACTGTTAGACAAGAGGCTTGGAATTTGACATGATGGTTAATTTTAAGATGTAAATGTGTTAAGATGGTTTCTAAAATATTCAAAACTTCAAATGAATACTGAAATGATCTTATGAAATGAGCATAAAAGTCTCAAAACACTTTCTAAGTTATCATTTATTTGGAATTAGTTTTAGTTCTCCTTATTAATTAAAATCTCATCTCTGTCTATTGCACTTTTATAATGAAGTTTAGTCAAACTGTGGCTTAATTTGTAGTTTTTGAATTATTCCAAAAAGTGTACTGCTAATAAAAAATAGTCATGCAAATATCACTTGGCATATTTCAACTATTACGCGAGCAAAGCCGCGGGGTTTGCTAGTAACATATAAACAGGGATTGACTAAGGCAAAACTTGGAGCCTATTTAGAGTTCCTTCACAAAATTCCTCTTAATAAAACGGGCCCTTCACAAAACTTCTTTCAATAAAGCGGGCCCCTGTACAAAACTCCTTTCAATAAAACGGGCCCCTTCGCAAAATTCCTTTCAATAAAACAAACTCCTTCACAAAATTCCTCTTAATAAAACAGGCCCCTCCCTTTCACAAAATTCATTCAATAAAAATATACTCTTCATTAATTAATTTTACATAGTTTTTTAAATATTTAATTGCAAACAAAACAAGTTCACCTGAAAGGAAAACTTTTGCAGAATAACTTAGGGAAGTTATTAAGAATTACTGGGTTCGAATTTGAAGTACTGGGTTTCATCTTTCGTTACAAGATGTTACTTCATCAGAAAATATATAATAAATTTCACAAAAATAACTTCCGATTTTCGCAAAATGGGCCCCAAGAAAAAAAACCTTGCATCGACTGCTGACAAGAAAAGTTCTATATTAATGAAATCTGCAGATGAGGCGAGTTTTATCGCTTGCACAGCATCATGCAGAGAAGAATGGTAGCTAATGAAAATAGTTATAGAAAAATATTTAAGAATATTTCTGAAATAAGGAAATCTGCAGATGAGGCAGCTTTTTAATGTTTTCCCAGCATCACACTGACAAGATAGAGGTTAACTTTAACTTTAACTTTATATATATATATATATATAGTATATAACTTTAATTTTTTTCTCAAGTTCTTAAAGTTAACTTTAACTTTTTTATCTCTAAAATTAAAGCACTTATGCTAGTACCTATCATTAATATTTTTTCATTTATAATGTAGTTTTATACAACTACACCTTCTCTTTTTTCCCCAATGGCTCATTAATTTGTAAGACATCATATCTACAGCCTGGGTGTTAAGTTGTCTGGCAACTAGGAAACCCCTCAACGCGGCTCCACTCTTCAGCACTGTCGGACTAAATAAGGAAAAATTTACAATAAAAATTTACTAGTGAGAATAATCCCCGATTCTGAACACCTTACGCGGCATGAATACCGGTCTCTCATTTCCAAGGGGTTAAGAAACAGCCAAAGTTTGTTCTTTACTGACTTTTAATGTATCTTAATTTTTTTTATGTTCACTTACACAAATAAAAATAAAATAGTATTTCATAACACCCGAACTTCTATATATGTTGTAACACATATGTATTATTTATTTATTTTTTTTTAATAATTGTTTATATTGTTTTTAGTGTTTTTATCTTGTAATGTAATGTAATGTATGTTATTTTGAAAAGTTTTTATACATATGTATAATGGTCGTCGGAATTTCATTCAATGCATAGTGTGTAAAACTCTATTTATAAGTCTCGGTAGCAATTCTTGAGCAGTCAAGAAAAAACATATCTTTATATCTCCACGTGTTATTAAGTGCATTTCAGTATATCTAATGTTTCCTAGTGATGGGCGATAACGAGATGTTTTTCTCGATTTTCTCGATTGTATGGACATCTCGATATTTTTCGATTGTGTATAAATTTTTTCTCGATGACTACAGTTTGCAAATTTCTTTTATAAATCATATATTATGTATTATATACGTCATACATTTATCAAGAATCGTCTGCGGGTGAACTGGAATGAGTCGATGTTAACAAAGACTAAGTGACTTCGACTGCTAGCGGGCCCCTTTTTTAATCGTGGCCCCTAATTTATACGTAATCTTGTAATATGAAATCACGAACAGGTTACCGCTATATACGGCACTGATATAGGATAGCAGGCGGGTGTGGTGTGCACGCACTACAAAATCTTGTAAAAAATATAATATCGAAACGAATGAACCTCGGACCAGATCTCTTGGGGGAGGGGTCAAAGCGAGCGGAGGGGCACAGCAGCTGCATAATATGATTAAGTCGTCACAGGTCTTTAGGCCTTTCCAACCATATGTCACATGAGAAGTCTGGATCTGAATTTATAAAAATGCCCTCCCCGTGAGGGCAAAGGGGGGGAGGGGTGCGGGAGGTGGATAACATGAGTAAGTGGTCATAAGCCTTTCCAACAATATGCCACATGAGGGGTCTCGGCTAAATTTAGAAAAACACCCCCGTGGTGGAAAAGTGGGGGGGGGCGGTCACCGGAGGTGTATTACATCAATAAGTAGTCACAGACCTTTCCAACGATATCTCACATGTGGGGTCTTGGCTAAATTTGGAAAAGTGTCCCCCGGGGGGGGGTGCAAAATGGGAGGATGGACACCGGAGGAGGATAACATCAATAAGTATTCACAGACCTTTCCAACGATATCTCACACGAGGGGTTCTTGGCTAAATTTGAAAAAGTGTCCCCCAGGAGGGGCAAATTGGGGGAGACTGTCACCGGAGGTGCATAACATCAATAAGTAGCCACAGACCTTTTCAACGATATCTCACAAGAGGGGTATTGACTAAATTTGGAAAAGTGTCCTCCGGGGGGGGGGGGCAAAGAGTGAGGGGGACAGTCACCGTAAGTGCATAACATCAATAAGTAGTCACAGACCTTTCCAACGATATCTCACAAGAGGGGTATTGACTAAATTTGGAAAAGTGTCCTCCGGGGGGGGGAAAGTGGGGGGCGGCCACCGGAAGTGCATAGCATCAATAAGTAGTCACAAACCTTTCCAACGATATGTCACATGAGGGGTCTTGGCTAAATTTGGAAAAGTGTCCTGAAATTTCATATATTATAAATAATATTTAGCAGAGGGCGCCATAAAAAAATCCGATCTAAAATGATAAAAACGGAAAAATCTACCCTCGCAGTGGGGGCCAAATTGGGGAGGGGAGGAAGAAAGTCTCATAATATGAAAGCGTCATCCGAGAGCTTACCAATGACATATCACATGACTGGTCCAAAAAAAGTTTGCAAATTGCTCCCCCTCCCTCCCCCCGTGGGCCCACTCTTTCGCCCCGGAATTCACACAGCAGCCACTTTAAAATTTTTATGTTCAATAAATAATATTTACGAGAAGACTGAATAAAAAACCCACATCTAAAGTGATATTTAAATTTATTATAGAAATCGGCTACGGTTTTAAAAATTTGTTCGCCCCTTCCCCATCCCCCTTTGGGCGAAGAAAGGTTCATAGTATGAAAGAGTGGTCAAAGGGCTTTCCGATTATATGCCACAGGAAGGGTTCGGTAAAATTTTTAAAATTGCACCCCGCATGAGTCCACTCTCACGTCCTCCTCCCTCCTCCCTCCTTCCTCTTTGAAATTTTTATATTTAATAAATAATTTTTATCGGAGGGCTCCAGGTATGTGACATCTTGGTAGGGCTAAAATAAAAGAAACTTTGAAAATTAGGGCTTCATTTCACAGCTCATTGTCATGCCTCTTTCTCTATCTCGTCCCTTGGTACTCTCGATAAATTTTCTTACTTTTCTTCTCTGCCGAGGACGAGAGAAATCCTCGAAAAGCTTCTCATAGCGAAATGTTGAAAAGCGCGAGAGAAATCCTCGAAAGGCTTTTCATTGGGAGATTTCGAAAAGGACGAGAGAAACCAGCGAGAGGCTTCCCATCGGGAAAGGTTGAAAAGGGCGTGAGAAACTCTCGAGAGACTTCCCATCCCGAAAGGTTTAAAATCGCGAGAGAACCAACCATCGAGCAGCTTCCCATCTGGAAGCGTCGAAATGCTGGAAAAATCATCGAGATGAGATTTGACAAAATGCGAGATGGAAATGAAGCTTTCAGAGTCAAACTTACCGCATTTCTGGTTTAAGTCATAATTTCTCAAAGGAGTCCATCTGCTTATCCAATCTCTTTTTAGCTCACAGGCTATCTAAGCCTGAGAGCTAATGTACCCGTCGGTTCTGTGTGTATGCATGTACGTACGTATGTATGTACGTAACGCGATAACTCTTGATTAAAATGTACGATTTGCTTCAATTTTTTTTATGTTCATTCTGATAAGGCGTTCCGCTGATTAGTTTTGACGGTTCATTGGTTAAAGATAAAGGGAGAGTAGGGGGGCTGGTCCCCCCCCCCTCCTTAATTTAGGTAAATATGTTTTTCATGCAGAATTATTCGATTTCCTCCAAATTTCGTATGCCATTTTATTATGTTAAGGAGCTTCCCTGATTAAACTTGGAGGTTCATTAGTTAAGTATGAAGGGGGGAAAGGGGGGTAGACCCCTCCTTAATTTAGATAAATGGGTTTTTCATGCAGAATTATTCGATTTGCCTTAAATTTGATATACCGGTTCATTATGTTAAGAAGTTGCCTTGATTAGATTTGGAGGTTTACGGGTTAAGTATAAAGGGGCAGAAGGGGGCTGGACCCCCCACCCCCCTTAATTTAGATAAATGGGCTTTTCATGCAGAATTATTCGATTTGCTCCAAATTTGGTATACCGGTTTATTATGTTAAGGAGCTTCCCTGATTAAACTTGGAAGTTCATTGGTTAAGGATAAAGGGGGAGAAGGGGGCTGGTCCGCCCCCCCCCCCTTAATCTAGATAAATGGGTTTTTCATGCAGAATTATTCGATTTGTTCCAAAATTGGTATACCGGTTTATTATGTTAAGGAGCTTCCCTGATTAAACTTGGAAATTCATTGGTTAAGGATAAAGGGGGAGAAGGGGGCTGGTCCCCCACTTAATTTAGATAAATGGGTTTTTCATGCAGAATTACTCGATTTGTTCCAAATTTGGTATACCGGTTTATTATGTTAAGGAGCTTCCCTGATTAAACTTGGAGGTTCATTAGTTAAGTATAAAGGGGGGAAAGGGGGGTAGACCCCACCTTAATTTAGATAAATGGGTTTTTCATGCAGAATTATTCGATTTGCTCCAAATTTGGGATACCGGTTTATTATGTTAAGAAGCTGCCTTGATTAGATTTGGAGGTTTATGGGTTAAGTATAAAGGGGAGGGGCTAGTCTCCCCCTTAATTTAGATAAAGGGGTTTTTCATGCAGAATTATTCAATTTGCTTCAAATTTAATATACCGATTTATTCCGATATGCGCTTCCTTCATTAGATTTGGAGGTTCATTGGTTAAGTATACAAGGGCAAAAAGGGGGCAAGTCCTCTCCCCTTAATTTAGATAAATGGATTTTCATGGAGAATTATTAAATTTACTTTAATTTTTTTTTCTATGTTCGTTCTGATAAGGAGCTTTCCTGATTAGATTTGGAGGTTCATTAGTTAAGTATAAAAGGGTTAAAGGGGTTAGACCACCCTTAATTTAGCGATATGTTTCTTTTTTTCATGCAGAATTATCTGATTTGCTTCAAATTTGAAATACTGATTTATTATAGTTAAGGAGTTTCCCTGATTAGATTTGGAGGTTCATTGGTTAAGTATAAAAGGGGCAAACGGGGGATATTTTCCTTCATTTATTTTTTGAGGGACATTATTCTTTGAAATAAGAGTATAATATACAATTAGTGTGAATAACCTGTGAGCTCAATGCCATCAGTTTAACTGGCACTTATCTTTTTATTCCTATTAACCGATGTGGGTTATGAAGCATAGTGGTTTATGTATTCAGTTCTGTATAGTCCTAGTTTCAGACTTTACTGTTAAATTTAGTGTCATTTTGCCCCGAATTTTCAATGTTTCTCTTATTTTAGCTCTGCCAAGCTACCCCATACCTGGAGACTCAGATAAATACTATTTATTAAATATAAAAAGTTCAAAGAGGAAGGTGAGTGAATTCTGGGGGGTGCGAGAGTGGACAAAGGGGGGGGGGGGTAATTTTCAAACTTTTACCAAACCTCTCCTTGACATATCATCGGAAAGTCCTTTCACCACTCTTTCATATTATGAACCTTTCTCCTCCCAGAGTTGAATTCCGGAAGGGGCGTGGGGGGGGGGAAGAGCGGTGCGGGGGTTATTTTTTTTAATTGTAGAGATTTCTTCAATAAATATCATTAAATGAGGTTTTTTAATGGAGCTCTCCGATAAATATTATTTATTAAATATAAAATTTTAAAAGTGGTGCTGCGTGATTTCCGGGTATATTCTGGGATAAATGAGGGAATCCACGTGGGAGGGGTAGATTTCAAACTTTTTTTGGACCAGTCATTTGATATATCATCGGAAAGTTACTCTTTCATATTATGAACCTTTCTTTTTCCCTCCCTAGTTTGGCGCCCCGAGAGAGGCACTTTTCGAACTTTTTTGAAATCGTAGCGTTTTTAAACATTTTAGATCGGATTTTTTTACGGAGCCCTCCGATAAATAATTTTTAATATATGAAAATTTCAAAGAGAAGGATGGGCAGGGTATATTTCGGGGGACACGATAATTGGAATCCTGGGAGTTGGGACTCTTTTCTATCTTTTGCTGACACCCCTCATGTGATATATCATTGGAAAGCTCTGTGACTACTATTTCATTTTATATATCGCCCGCGCCCCTCCCCTTACTTTGCCCTCGCGCGGGGGAACTTTTCTAAATTTAGCCGAACCCTTCATGTGACATATCGTTGGAAAGTCCTGTGACCACTTATTCATATTATCCACTTTCCTTGCCCCTCCCCCTACTTTGCTCCCCGCGGGGGTTCGTTTAATGTATTCCAGTCGAAGACTTTCTAAAAATGGGGAAATTAAAGATCCAATCTCAAATGACGTAGAAAAATCAATAAAAATTTTTGATCCCTTTATCAACCTTTAGTTCATGTTTTTGCCACTAGGGGGTGCTTTTGATTCTTATTTCTTTGGCCATTTTGGTGCTAATTGCCGAAAAATTCTAATTTTTGATACTTAAACTCCCCTTACTGCTTCATACCTACTCGCGTTTTTTCAGCTTTTTTCAACCAGGGGGCACCCTTACAAGACTTTTCCAGTCTTATGGCTCCTTTATAGCCTCCCTTTGGTTTGTTGTTTTTTTATTCCATCTGTTTTCAGTTACCCTATATTTAATAAAATCTGCCTTATATATATGTAAAAACAATGATTTCAATAATCGATTCTAGAACATCTCCTTTGTAGATTCTCGAAAGTAATCGATGACTGTATCGATTGTGTATTTTACGATAACGATTTTTTTCGATTGGTAAATTTTCGAGAATCGCCCGTCACTAAGCCCTATCACTACTATGAAATTGTCGGCCAGAATAATAGCTAAGTTTTCCAATAACTGTTTTTAGCTTTTCTCGTTATAATCGATTGTAAAACATCTCGATTGTAAATTCCAGCAATTAATCGATGGCTGTATCGATAGTGATTTTTTTGACGATTTTTCTCGATTGTCGAATTCTCGAGAATCGCCCATCACTAATGCTTCCCCTTTACTCTGACCTTCTCCGTTTCCTTCCTTCTGTCTTAATGTTTCTCCATCGCATCTCATCACCATAATTTTTCACAGCATCCTGCAAACGGAATCGTTTTCATTAACCCTTTCCAACATACAGTAGACTCTAGTGATGGGCGATAACGAGATATTTTTCTCGATTTTCTCGATTGTATGGACATCTCGATAATTTTCGATTGTGTAAATTTTTTCTCGATGACTGCAGTTTGCAAATTTCTTTTATAAATCATATATTATGTATTATATACGTCATACATTTATCAAGAATCGTCTGCGGGTGAACTGGAATGCGTCGATGTTAATAAAGACTAGGTGACTTCGACCGCTAGCGGGCCCCTCCTTTAATCGGGGCCCCTAATTTATACGTAATCTTGTAAAATGAAATCACGAACAGGTTACCCGCTATATACGGCACTGATATATGATAGCAGGCGGGTGTGGTGGTCACGCACTACAAAATCTTGTAAAAAATATAATATCGAAACGAATGAACCTCGGACCAGATCTCTTGGGGGAGGGGTCAAAGCTAGCGGAGGGACACAGCAGCTGCATAATATGATTAAGTCGTCACAGGTCTTAGGCCTTTCCAACCATATGTCACATGAGAAGTCTGGATCTGAATTTATAAAAAAGCCCTCCCCGTGGGGGCAAAGGGGGGGAGGGGTGCGGGAGGTGGATAACATGAGTAAGTGGTCATAAGCCTTTCCAACAATATGTCACATGAGGGATCCCGGCTAAATTTAGAAAAACACCCCGTGGGGGAAAAGTGGGGGGGGGGCGGTCACCGGAGGTGCATTACATCAATAAGTAGTCACAGACCTTTCCAACGATATTTCACATGTGGGGCCTTGTCAAAATTTGGAAAAGTGTCCCCCGGGGGGTGCAAAATGGGGGGATGGACACCGGAGGAGCATAACATCAATAAGTAGTCACAGACCTTTCCAACGATATCTCACATGAGGGGTCTTGGCTAAATTTGAAAAAGTGTCCCCCGGGAGGGGCAAATTGGGGGAGACTGTCACCGGAGGTGCATAACATCAATAAATAGTCACAGACCTTTCCAACGATGTCTCACATGTGGGGTCTTGGCTAAATTTGGAAAAGTGCCCCCGGGGGGGCAAAGTGGTGGTGGGGACACCGTAGGTACAGAACATCAATAAGTAGTCACAGACCTTTCCAACGATATCTCACATGTGGGGTCTTGGCTAAATTTGGAAAAGTGCCCCCGGGGGGGGCAAAGTGGTGGTGGGGACACCGTAGGTACATAACATCAATAAGTCAAGGTGAGGGGAGGAGCACAGCAGCAGCATAATAGGAATAAGTCGTCATGGGGCAATAGGCCTTTCCAACTATATGTCACATGGCACATGAGGGATCTCGATCTGAATTTATAAAAATGCCCTCCCAGTGGCGGCAAAGTGGGGGGATGGCGCGGGAGGTGCATAACGTGGGACCTTTTCGACAATATATCACAAGGGGGTCTCTGGTAAATTTAGAAAAGTCACATGAAAGTTCCCGGCTAAATTTATAAAAATGGCCCCCGTGGGACAAAGTTGGGGGGAGAGGACCGCGGGAGGTGCATAAAATGAGTAAGTTGTCATAGACCTTTCCAACAATATGTCACATGAGGGGTCTCGGCTAAACTTAGAAAAATATCCCCATGGAGGCAAAGTGTGGGGGGGGGCGGTTACCGGAGGTGCATAACATCAATAAGTAGTCTCAGACCTTTTCAACGATATGTCACATGAGGGGTCTTGGCTAAATATAGAAAAGTACACCCGTGGGGGCAAAATGGGGAGGGTGGACACCGGAGGTGCATAATATCAATAAGTAGTCACAGACCTTTCCAACGATATGTCACATGAGGGGTCTTGGCTAAATTTAGAAAAGTTCCCCGTGGGGGGCAAAGTGGGGAGGGGGGTGCATAACATGAATAAGTGGTCACAGGCCTTTCCAATATGTAACATGAGGAGTGTCAGCAAAATTTAGAACAAGTGGGTAAGTGTGATCACAGATCGCACAAAGGGTTTCGTTTAATATTCCTTTCAAAACACTTTTTCTTTTTGAAAAATCTGTTAGTTCCACATTTCGCAACCAGGGGGCACACTCGATTCTAAACAAACATCTATCCGAACGAAAACCCGTTTTACATACTATCCGTAGATATATTAGTCGAGGGGAATGGGCCCATAGCACCCGAGATCAGTAGGCGCACCTGGCAGTAAAAAATGGAACTAAAATATGTAAGGCTATGGTGCATAATATGAAAGAAGGTTCAAGTGTCGGCAAAAGTTGGAAAATTTCTCCCCGGGTTAAAAGGGCGGAGGTTAGAAAAATTACTTAAAATACACAAGTTAGAGTCCGGAGGGGTTAATTATTATATAAAACTTTTTAAAGATTTTATGATTTGTCGTGTGGTCTGAGGTATTCAACTATACGTATGTAAAATTTCATGTCTCCAACTTAATTAGGGGCTCTCTTAGAAAGAATTGCTCCAAATACATGTATGGTAGCTCAAAGGGTTAAACGTAAGACTTTTTCAAGATTTTATGATTTGTCGCTTGGCCTCAGGTGTTCTGCTATAAGTATTCAAAATTTAAAATCTCCAATTTAATTGGGGGCTCAGTTAGAAATAATTGCTTAAAATACACGAGCTGGAGTTGAAAGGGTTAAACATAAAACTTTTTCAAAATTTATTATTTGACGCGTAATCTGGGAAGTTGAGCTATAAGTATGCAAAATTTCACGCCTCCAATCTAAATAGGGGCTCACTTAGAAAGAATTTTGTAAAATACACATGTGGGAGCCCAAAAGGTTAAATGTACGACTTTTTCAAAATTTTATGATTTGTCGTTTGATGTGAGGTATTCAGCTATATGCAAAATTTCACGCCTCCAATCTAATTAGAGGCTTACATAGAAAGAACTGTTTAAAATATACAGGTGGGACACCAAAGGGTTAAATGTACGACTTTTTCAAAATTTTACGATTTGTCGTATGATGTGTGGTGTTCATCTATAAGTATGCAAAATTTCAAGTCTCCAACATGTATAGTTTCTGAGAACGGGCTCTGTGACAGACAGACAGACGGACGGACGGACGGACAGACAGACAGACCGACAGAGGAGCGAGACGAATAGGGTTTCGTCAGATGAACGAAACCCTAAAAATGCCCCGGTGGCAAAGTGGGGAAAAGGGCAGGTAGGTGCATAATATGAATAAGTGGATTTTCTAATGATGTATCACATGAAGAGTGTCGACAAAAGTTAGGAAAGTGCTCCCCCCACCCCACCCCACCCCAAGGGGCCAACTACCGCACTCCCCGGAATACAACCCAACTTTTTGAAATTTCATGTATTATAAATAATACCGGGTGGCTCCGTAAAAAAATCTGATCTAAAATGATGAGAATGCAAAAAAGTTTGAAAACGACCCCCCCCCCTCACAGTGAGAGCAAAATTGGGGAGGGGGAGATGAAAGTCTCATAATATGAAAGAGTTATCCAAGAGCTTTCCTATGATATGTCACATGACGGGTTCAAAAAATGTCTGAAAATTGCTTCTCCGACCCCTCTCCCCAGTGGGTCCACTCTTTCGCCCCGGAATTGATGCAGCCCGCCCTTTCAAAATTTTTATGTTTAATAAATAATAAATACCGGAAAACCCCATAAAAAAATTCACATCTAAAATGTTATTTATCATAGAAATCGCTACGGTTTTAAAAATTTGTTCCCCCCTCCCCACCCCCAAAATTCAATTTTGGGGGAAGAAAGATTCATAATATGAAAGAGTAGTCAGAAAGATTTCCGAAGATATATCACATGAGAGGTTTCATAAAAGTTTGAAAATTGCACCCCTGTGGGTCCACTCTCACGCCCCTTGAATACTCCCGGAATTCCCCCAACTCTTAATATTTTTATATTTAATAAGTATTATTTTTCTGAAGGCTCCGACAAAAAACCCATTTAAATGATAATTATTCTAGATATCGCTACAGTTTTAAAGACTTGTCCGCGCACACCCTGACCCCCCGCATCCGGAAATTCAACTGTGAATGGGAGAAAGGTTCATAATATGAAAGGGTTGTCAAATTCCGATGATGTATCACATGACGTGTTCGGTAAAAAATTGAAAATCCCCCCCCCCCCCGGGTGTCCACTCTTGCGCCCCCCGAAACTCACCAATCTCTGTCTTTGAATTTTTTTTATTTAATACATAATATTTATCGGAAGGCTCCATGATTTCACTGCTCATTGTCATACCTATCTCTCTTTCCAGCTCTCCCCTCGATATCTCTTCTCGGCCCTTCTTGACCGAGAACGAGAAATCAGTTTTCTTGACAATCATCGAGAGTAACATGTCGAGAATGGAAGAAAAGTGATTTCCCATTCTCGGCCTTAGTTAGAACCGAGAAGACATATCTCGAGGTAAGCGAGAGGTTTTCATCGAGGAGAGGTATCTCTCGAGGTAAGCGAGAGGTTTTCATGGAGGAGAGGTATCTCTCGAGATAAACGAAAGGTTTGCATCGAGCAGACTTTAGTTGAGGTGCGAGAGAGAGAGAGAGCGAGAGAGAAATGAATGAGCATATTCCATCTACGTCATGATTACGTAGGCTGGGTTGGCTAGCGTAAAGCAGGGAAGTCACCGAAATGAATGTGATGTAAATCCCAGCTTAGAAAAACAGTAATGGAGCCCTTTCTTATGAGTTAGAAGTTTTTTGGGTATTTATTT
The DNA here is from genome assembly GCA_963932465.1 of Maratus speciosus. Taxonomy (NCBI): domain Eukaryota; kingdom Metazoa; phylum Arthropoda; class Arachnida; order Araneae; family Salticidae; genus Maratus; species Maratus speciosus. Next base: position 59,278 of record CAWVRF010000064.1, on the reverse strand, counting down.
AGCTTTCACAGTCAGATTGACACTTGGTGCGTTTTTGGTTTAAGTCATAGTTTCTCAAAGAAGGATACAGATTAGGAGGCGTGTGATTTTGTTACATATATTTAAGTTGAAAAGGGTTTAATTCAGTTTGTGTGGGGCATTTTTCCATTTTTACGTTCATCTATCTTTACAAGAAGGAAGTATTGGATTCATGATAAATTGGTCAGTTTTTAGAAAATATATGTCTTTTATGTGACAAAAATTTTGATAACGCTCTATCTCAAGAAGTAATACGCAAAATTTAATAATACTTCATATTCAGTTAGACCTAGATGTAAAATGGTGTTGATTTGTTTGTTGTGCAAATAGCCCAACAGGTAACGCTGCTATATTCCAAAAACTAATGCACGGAATTTAATCAAACTTCATTAGCTATTGCTAGAGATTGGAACCAATTCCTTGTTAGACAGGTTCACTCTTAGCAAATATATTTGTCTGGTTTTCTTTCCGATAAAGCTCTTTTGTTTTCGATCAACTTTGAAATTCTACAGCATTAGACATTTAGGGTAACTTTGATCTGTATTAAATCGTTTGCCTTTACCGAAAAAAGGAAAATGCTGTTCGATTCTAATGAGTTCGTGAATGTCTCACAAAGATACTACTTTGGATTTAGGTACAGATGGGCAACAGTCATGTTAGAGGCCCATTTAGAACCTGGAAATCAATTCCTTTTTAGACAGATTCCGTCTTAGCTGGTTTGTCTAGTTATCCTCTCATTTTTTGATAAAGCTCTTTTTCTTTTGACCAACCAGAAAATTCCACAGAATTAGACACGCATTCAACATTTAGGAACTTTTCCTCAATCAAACCTTTTACTTTTATCGAAAATGTGAAAATGCAAATCGATTCTAGCTAATGCACCTGAGAATAAAAATGAGTTAGAAAGGCGCTACTTTAGATTTGGGTACAGACAACGAAGAGTTATGTTTCAATCGCTAGGGACCAAAGACCAATTCCGTTTTAGACAGTTTCCCTCTTAGCTGGTATCTTTATGCGGTTATCCTTCCATTTTTGGATACAATGCACCTGAGAATAAAATTGAGTTTTTAAATGAATCAAAAAGTAACTACTTTGGATTTAAGTACAAGTACAAACAGAAAAAAAATATTTTGGAATCATTAGGGAATGGAAACCGGTTTCCGTCTTAGGTAGGTTCCCACTTAGCTGGTATATGAGTCCGGTTATCCTTCTGTTTTTCGGTAAAGTTCTTTTGTTTTCGATTAATGGCGAAATTCGCCAATATTAGTCTCGCATTTACGAAAATTTGAAATATTTGCCTTTAGCGAAAAAGGAAAAAATTCGATCCTAGCTAATACGCTTGAGAATAAAAATAAGTTCGTTAATGTGTCAGAAAGTAACTATTTTTAATTGGAATGCAAATTTAAAGAATCATTTTGGCATCGATAGGGAGTGGTAAGCAGTTTCCGGTTTACACAGGTTCCCTTTTTAGCAAGTATATTTGTCTGGTTTTTCTTCCCCTTTTTCGATAAAGCTCTTTTTTTTTCGATCAACGGGAAATCTTACAGCATTAGATATTTAGGGGAACTTTAACTTGTATCAAATTTTTGCCTTTATCGAAAATGTGAAAAAGCTATTCAATTCTATCGAATGCGCCATAATTACGCGATTTAGACATCGCACTTCCATTAAAAATAAAAGGGAACTTATAACAAAACAAAATTAGGAAAAAGATATTACAATCCTTGAATAATTTAAGTAATATTTTTAAAAGTAGGTAAATGAACGATAAGTATTTTCTTAAGTTATTTAGCGTTCCAAAATAGCGTTGTTCTTACCATTAAAACTTTGAACATATTTCTTGATAACATATTGATCTTATATTTGAAAAACTTGTTTGAAAAGAGTGTTTTGAAAAATTCTGAGGGGTTGGGATTAACGTGTTCAACTCATTTTGCTGGCATCTGGTTCATCTGTAGTACTCTCAATTTACTAGACTTGCATACATAATACACATTGCCATACATAAAATAAAATTTGATATGAAAATCCATGATACTTATTATTAATATGCTCAAACATTACAAACTTAAAATGTTTTACAGTGTTTTATCGAAACATTAGTATGCACACTTTATTAACCCTTTCAGGGGCAGAGAAATTCTGCTCGTAAAAGGATGAAATAATTGACTGACACCAGAATATTCAAACGAATTTCTTGCTAAATAACAAAACGCTATTTTGCACTTAAATTACAATAGTAACATTTTATTAAAATATTCTTGGTGCCAGTAGTCAGTTTTGGAATTAAAATTAGGTGGCTAGACCCTCTAGCCACCGCCCTTGAAAGGGTTAAAGAAATTTATACAGAACATATCTTAAAGATATTAATCATTTAGAGTTTATTGGCCTGTATTAAAATATAGAATGGCACATAATATTCGAAAGATAAATACTATAGCGGAGATGTTGTAACATTAAAGTTAATTTCTTAAACGCATTTCTAACAATTTGTTAATTGTCATAAACCATTAGTACAGAAAAGGGGGTAGGTTTAGGGATTAACATTTCTTTCAGAAGGCTTAAAAACTGATAAGATGTATTACATAACAAGTTGTATTAAGATTATTAACAAATGTTAGAATACAGCTTTCTAAAGGCTTCATATCAGGTGCCCCTCCATCAATTGAAGTTGAATGAAAGAGTTAATGAAAACGATAGCAGCAAACTACATTACTGCTTCTGTTTTTTCACAACCTTTCATTTAGCTTCAAAGGAAGATCTTTTTTCAGAGCATCTCAGTGTTAAATTACATCGATTTCTTGGTATGTTGTTTTACTCCATCTATCTTTAGTTGCCACGTATTTACTAAAAACTTAAAAATTACTCTATAAGCCTGTAAAATAATAATCAATAATCGATTGTAAAAACATCTCGATTGTCTCGATTGTAGATTCCGGGAAGTAATCGATGACTGTATCGATTGTATTTTTTTACGATGACGATTTTTCTCGATTGGTAAAATCTCGAGAATCGTCCATCACTAGTAGACTCTCGATTAACCGGGATGGTCGGGAAATGCCTCTCCCGGATAAGTGAATTTGTGCAAATTTTGATGAAAAGTTTTGAAAAAGGATAGAAAATGCCTAATTATTATACAATAGGACAATAATAGTTTAAATAATTCAAAAGAAAGAGAATGAAGATAGATTTCCAATTACAGTCGAACCTCGTTATCCCGACACTCTATAATGATCAGAAAAAAGCATCGTCATAAGCGGAGTGTCGCGGTAACCGGAGTTGGAGAAAAATATGTTTATAAAAGCTGTATTTTTAATTAATTTAAGACAATTTTAAATTCATAACTTTTCTTGCAGTTTTAAGTAATAAAACATTATTATTAAACAAAATAAACACAAAAATAAAATTGAAAAGAATAAAAATCAGATTTAAGATGACTTGTTTTCTTATTGTTACATTAAATATTTATGGATTAAGGTTTGCTTATCCCTAGATGTGCTTCCTATAATTCTTTTTTCAATATTATACAATGAATTATAATCAATATTCATTGTTTCAGAAATGGATGTTAGATAATTTTTGATCATTTCAATGTAATGCAATGCTTTTAGTCGGATGAAAAACGCTGTGTAACCACAAGAAAGCGCCGTCTGATCAGAACAAAAAGACCGTGTGTAGACTGATACGTCTATCTGGAGCTTAAGAGCCCTGGTCACTAAAAATAAATCCTTCGTTTCTCTCAGAGGAAAATAGTGCCTACCCCCTTTGTTGCTGTCAATGGGCGTTTTACTCTTAATTTCCGTGAAGTTCAACAACACCCCACTATCGCTGTCATTTGGCAAAATTTATGACTGGGAATGGGAAAGGAAGAAGAGTTCTATTATGAGTAACTCCCCAATGAGTCGGGTTGACTTCAGTTGATATTTTTTTAACAATTTCTTTTTCATTAGTTTTATAATAAAACTTGTGTAGCACGGAATTTTTATTTCGGAGGTATTAAATCATTATTCATAAATCATTTCGTTCTTTTATGTCTGAGCGATTGTTTCTTTTACTGTTTTTGTTATTTCTTTTACAGTCTTATACATATTGCTTATTAAGTAATGTGCAATAAGTAATATAAAGTAAAACGCTCAGTCAAAACAAACCTAGCTTGCATCCAGATGAATAAAATTGGCAAAATTAAAAAAAAATTGGCAATTTTTTTAAAATCAAAAAATCGGTTTATATGGTTTAAAACAGGGTTTTTAGGTTTACCCGGTTTTATTCATTTTTTAAATATTTTCTATTACATAACATGCATATTTTTTGATAAAAATAAACACTGTTGGATACCATATAAGTAATATAACTTCATTCGAAAATAATTTAATTTCAATAATTAAAGTCAGTTACGCAAACAGCTATTATGTTGAAAGATTAAAATTGGAGATCGACCGAAAATTCGTTTTCGTTTTTTGGCTCAAAGTCTGAGTTTCGCCGAAAATTCGTTTTCGTCGAAAATGCGGCTGAAAATTCGGCAGGGCCGAGACTATCAGTATTCCAAAAATCTCGTTTCTTCCTTCGGAAGTTTTGAACATTACTCGTCGATTTGAGCTTTATTGGCTCAAATAAGACTATTTGTTGCTACGAACATTGTTGTATAATTATCAGTCATGACTGACTCAAGACTGAATGCAAATTATAAAGCAAGCAGTGCATATATAACTAAACTTTTTCACGTGCTCATTAAAAGCTGCAGATATAACAGTAATAGAAAATTTTCATTTTGAAACCGCAAAAATGTTTCCAATACTCTTTGAAAAAGTTCTAGTATCTAGTATAACAGATGATCATTTACAGAAATCATTATAAAAAATAAATCGAGGTGTGTATCTCTCTATTCTAAAAAAAAGTAACTACCGCTGTCACCGCCGCCGCCGGTTTTGATTTTTTTGTGACCGGAGGCCTTTCTTCGTTAATATTAACAAAAATAATGCATACAAAAATATGAAAATCGGTGGTTTTATACAGAAATGTTTGATAAACACGCTGACGAAGACAGTTTTCAAATCGAAGAATTGTTTTAAGAGTTATTTAATGCTAAAGTTGGACAAAACCGTTCCACTAAAAGAGTTTTATAGCAGCAAAAACTATACATGGCAGTGTAATCGTTTTTAGATCATTTTATGCGTTAGAATTTGCCGGAGTGCAGATTGCATTAATTTTTTTATTTTGACTCATTTTTTCAGGTTTTATTTCTATTTTAAATTCAAATTTTCATCATTTCTAGAGATATTTTTTACAGATTTCAGAAAATTGTACTAATTTAAACTGTTGCCAACTGTATAAAAAGCGCAAGCAATAATGTTTGCTTCAAATAAGAAATTTATTTACACGTGATTATTATAAACAGGAAAAAAACTTTCAAATTAGAATTAAATAATTACATATAAAAAGCAGGAACTTATTAAAAATTACGTCATAAAAAGTATACACGTGAATTTTAAAAGAGAAAGGATATTGTAAAATAATAAATTCATTAACATGCGTTAGAAGTCTTAGGAGAAATTACGTCATATTTACGTCACATTATAGTTATAACATAAAATGAACACAAAATAATATTGCAAAAAAGTTTAAATTTAGAAATTGCGCTAGACATTTATTTGATATTTTGAGAATTAATTTAAAATGTCTCATTTAAAAGAACTTTCTTTTTGCTTTGTTAAAAAATACCAGGAGACAAAGACTCTCTTTACTGAATTCCTTTTATATTAGCTTATTTTGAAATGTTGTTACACGTGTATATGTCATCAAGTTATTTTTATTTCGACGTTTTATTTGTGTTTTTATTAATGTTGTACGAATTTATTTGTTCTTTCGTTATTTAAAATAAAAATTATATCAATTTGTATAATTTGACGAGTGGTTTGGCGATTTATATAATTTGGCGAAATTGTTCGACAGGATAATCAAGTAGTACCGCAGCGGATTTGGCGTTAAAATTCCCCAATCAAAGAGAAATGAATAGCAATTCGTTTATAGGGAGATCGCCACTGTTTTTTAAATTATAATTCAATATTTCGAAATCTTTTTAAAGCCGATCAAATTAGCGTGCATTTAGAGTCTGCGGTGTCTGGACGGGGGTTGGCGAGCGTAGCTCGTAGGGGGCCGAGCCCCCTAGTACATAAAGATAAAACTAAAATATTTTTTAATTAAATGAAATTCGTATAATTACAAAGTCTTTCTGTGTCGCTGATAAATTAATTACGTTTCTCTTCTCTCTATTCTAAAAAAAAGTAACTACCGCTGTCACCGCCGCCGCCGCCGCCGGTTTTGAATTTTTTGCGACCGGAGGTCTTTCTTCGTTAATATTAAGAATAATAATGCAAACAAAAATATGAAAATCGGTAGTATTATACAGAAATGTTTGATAAACACGCTGATGCAGACAGTTTTCAAATCGAAGAATTATTTTAAGAAATATTTAATGCTAAAGTTGGACAAAATCGTTCCACTAAAAAAGTTTTATGGTAGCACAAACTATTCATGGAAATTTAATCATTTTTAGATCATTTTATACGTTTGAAGTTCCCGGTGTGCAGATAGTATTTCTTTTTTTAATTTGGCTAATTTTTTGAGGTTTTATTTCTATTTTAAATTCAAATTTTCAGCATTTCTAGAAATATTTTTTACAGATTTTAGAAAGTGATATTAATTTAAACTGTTGCCAACTGTATAAACAGCGGAAACAATAATGTTTGCTTAAAAAAATATATATTTATACGTGTAATAAATTAAAAATTTATTTACACGTGACTATTATAAACAGAAAAAAACATTTGAAATTAGAATTAAATAATTATGTACAAAAAGCAGGAACTTATTAAAAATTACGTCATAAAAACTATAATTACACGTGAATTTTAAGAGAGAAAGGAATTTGTAAAATAATAAATTTATTAACATGCGTTAGAAGTCTTAAATAGGAGAAATTACGTCATATTTACGTCACATTGCAGTTATTACATAAAATGAACACAAAATAATATTGCAAAACGGTTTAAATTTAGAAATTGCGCTAGACATTTATTTGATATTTTGAGAGGATACTTTTCAACTATTTTTCTTAGGAAAGCGCAAACAATATTTCATTTCTAGCACAAGTATTTTCGCGTGAATATTAAAAAGAGAAAGAATAGTTTGGTCAAAATTACGTCAGATTAAAAACGATTAATTTAAAATGTCTCATTTAAAAGAACTTTCTTTTCGCTTTGTTAAAAAATACCAGGAGACAAAGACTGTTTACTTAATTCCTTTTATATTAGCTTATTTTGAAATGTTGTTACACGTGTCTACTACATCAAGTTATTTTTATTTCAACGTTTTATTTGTATTTTTATTAATGTTGTACTAATTTATTTGTTCTTTCGTTATTTAAAATAAAAATTATGTCAATTTGTATAATTTGGCGAGTGGTTTGGCGATTTATATAATTTGGCGAAATTAGTCGACGGGATAATCAAGTAGTACAGCAGCGGATTTGGCGTTAAAATTTCCCCAATCAAAGAGAAATGAATAGAAATCCGTTTATAGGGAGATCGCCACTGTTTTTTAAATTATAATTCAATCTTTCGAAATCTTTTTAAAGCCGATCACATTAGCATGCATTTAGAGTCTGCGGTGTCTGGACGGGGGTTGGCGAGCGTAGCTCGTAGGGGGCCGAGCCCCCTAGTTATTTTAAATGAAAATAAAAAGTTTTGGGTCTAAGGAACATGAGCTAATTCGGGACACACGTATAAATTAATAATTATGTATACGCATAATTAATTAATAATTATGTATATTTAATAAATACATATAATTAATTAATAATTATGTATATTTAGGTATGTATTAATTACTTTAATACATACAATTTAACTACTTCAAAACAATTTTTTGGACATTTTCGTTTTCGGCCGAAAATAGGAAGATCACCGAAATTCGGTTTCGGTTTCGGCTTTAAAAACCCGTTTCGGTCGATCCTTAATTAAAATGCTCTACATAGTAAAACAGTGATACCTTCACAATCGTAATTCAGAATATTTTTATTAATAATGACAAATAAATATTTGATGTAAAATAAGCAGAAAAACCTATTTACCAGCTTTTTAGACTAATCTATATTATGAAGGACAAACATATCTGTGCGTAACGCATACGTCATTTTGCGAATGGCAACAATTTGAAATTAGAAATAAAATTTTGGTTTTGCAATTTTCTCTACTGCAAATTTTTAAACTTCTAAACATCGCACATTTAATTTTTTTTTACTCCATCTTATAAGGAAAAAAATGCTCTTTTAAATGCAATTTGTTTGAAAGCTGTATTTCAATTTATTTTTGAGATATTAATTTTTTTGTAGTTTTTAATACCATTTTTCTTATCGTGGCAACAAAAGTACCTCATTTCTATTGAAAGTCATTGAAAGTAAACGGTAAATAGTCGAAAATAGGAGATACTGTATCTTTTTGTTGCAATTTTCTCATAAAACCTGAAAAAAAAAGTTGAAATTAAAATATGGGCTATGTCAAGAATATTGTCTGTCATTCCGTGATAATGACGTCATATGCACACTTTTCTATAGACGAAGTTTAAGACTGGATTGTAAGATTGTAAAAGTGGGTTGCTTTAGCGGATGCAAATGACGTCATTTTAGAAAAAAGCGTGTATTTTAATTTTTAAACCTGAATTATGCTTTGTAGAAGTGCGTCATATTCACAGCCCATTTGCTTTGAAATTCGTCACAAGCGAAAATGCTTCACTTTTGAAAATAATGTAATCGAAATCACACACTGATAAAACGCAATGTTTTACAAAAATTTAGAGTGTCTTTATAAAAGAGAGGTGACATGCAAATAATAGCGATTTATATTACAGAAATTGATGATTTTCGCCTGGATGGATTTGCTTCGCCGAGTTAGACAAGCAAACAAATAATTCGTGGTTTAAAATAATATCGTGTTCCTGAAGTTTTTGTCGAAAATTCTCTCGAATAATAAAATTTTAATGCTATTCTTTAGGACATTCTACTAATTTTATCAAAATAACATAATTTGCTTAATTTAATTTTTCCTAATTTTATATCATCTATATATTTTGCCCTGATCATTCTGCTGAACCAATTTTATTAATTTTTTTTTTCTTTTTTTAACTGGAAGCTCTTTTGTAAACTCCTTTGTAGATGTGATCGCACTATCATTTTTTTTTAAATATTTCCACTTTTATATTTTAATTTTAAAAGCATTTTATGAAATTTCTTCAAAATGATGAAATTCTTTCATTATTGCAGACAAGAGAGAAATAATGAGGTATTTTTAACTTTATCCATGCTATTTTCTGATAAAAATTAAAAATCGTTGATAAAAATTGTTGTATTGGGTTTAGTGGCGCAAAATTTCATTAGGAGCAGAATGTTATATTAGGGGCATAATAACGGAAAATGACATACTGCTTTTGAAAACACGCATTTTTCCTCATAAATTTTCTATATCATTTTTCTTTCTGCATGTGTACTGATACTAACTTTCAGACACTAGGCAAAATGCTTATTTAAGTGAAAATGAAGTCATATTTAAAAGAAAACGATCATTTTCTTAGATAAAACCAAACATTTTAACACAAATGCGTCTAAAAAACATAAATTACGGAAATTTTTACTCTACGGAATTGAGATTAGAATCTCAAGTAAAGAGTGCGTCTGTTCACATAAAAGGTGTTGCTGACAATCGTGACTTCAAGTTTTGAGTTAAAATGATTTTTAAATGATCAAACAAAATACAAATTTTTTAAAAATGAATATGGATGAATATTTAAAGATGAATATGGATATGAGAAGTGCGTATGCAAATTTTGGGAAGGAGAAAATGTATTAAGGAAATCCAAGCATAAGAGCCTCAATTGATAACCACATCCTAATAATTGATCTTTATTACATTTTACTGATTAAGTGTCTATATTATAAAGAACAAACGAATCTCTGCGTAACGATGACGTCATTTTGCGAATGGCAACACTTCACGATCAAATTTCGGTCTTGAAATTTTTGAAAATTGCAAATTTTTAATCTTCTGACCATTGTACATTTTCAATTTTCGTTGCATAGGAAAAAAAATTTACTTTCAAATGCAATTTGTTTAAAAACTATATTCATATTATTATATTGTATATTATATCATTATTATATTTTCTAAAATAATTTTTAAGCATGATTTTTTTTAAAGTTCATCTTATCACGTGCCGGTTTCAATACATAATAATAATAAACATTTTGCACTTAAAGCAACAAACATTTTTCATAATTTGTTTCTGACTATTTTTTCATAACGAAATTAATACTTTCTTTATAAACAAATAAAAGAATAATATTGAAAAAACACAAATCTAACATATTTGTAATCGTACAATTTAAATTTTTAGATCACCAAATAGAATTTTTTTTTCAAATGGAATTTGTTTGCAAAGTTCATCGCAGTTTACTGATTGTCTGTGGTTTTAAAAACAATTTTAAAGCATGAAATATATTTTAATTTACCTATATCGCGCGAAGCTCGATTACGAAAGATTAATCAGTTTGCCCTTAAAACAAAATAAAGAGTTCATCATTTTCTTACAGCTAATATCCATTAAAAAAACTTCCCTATGAATAAATAAATAAAATAATATAAATAAAACACAAATTTACCAGACATGTATAAGTTCTGAAATTATCAGAATGTAAAAGGATGCCATAAGTAGTAAAATCTTGGCAAATAACTCTTAGAGAATCACCTTCTTGTTGTCGACTAAAGAACCCACGAGATTCTCGTCGCAGATCATGCCGATGGTATGTCCGGCCATCAGGGCCATCCAAATTGGTTTTATTTTCGTCATTGAAGAAACACTTAACAATTCATCGTCCCAAGGCGTGTGTTTTTTAGTTCAAAGAACGCGTGCATTTCTATGGTGTATTTTCAGCATTGATTCCGCGCACATTCTGAGATATTTATGAATTTTGCTTGCGTTTATGCAACGGTGAACAGTAAGGTGCGTTTTCACTGGTCTACCCAAGGTCTAACTTACCTAACTTTTCAGCTAAGCACAAGATTTTAGGTCGTCAGAACACGATTTTGAAGGTTTGGTTCGTGATCAATCCTAAGCACGGCTTACCCAAGCGCAGCCAATTAAAATAGAGTATTTTGATAACAATTGCGGTGTTGTCAATTTTCTAAGTGATATATATTTTTTAATTATTCTGTTTTTACGTCAAAGAATAATCTATTTTTCGTGATTGAAGCAAAATGGTAAATTTTATTAACATGTTGGATAAATATCATCTTTTATTATTGTCTTTTAATTTAATAAATTGTGGGTAATCCATATGGATTGTATATGATCGCTATTTTTGGTAGTCATTCTGATGCATTTTATTAATATTAGAATACTAATTAGGGTAGATGCTCCAGTTGTGGCCACCTTTAGAGAAAATTTGAAATAGAAATTTTACAGTTATTGACCGATTGAAGCATATTAAATCATAATAACATCATTATTTAGCAAATTTAATTGTCTTTCTGTGAATTATACTGCTTTTCTACAGAATATTTTAGATAGTGAGTAATAACTCATTAAATAATTTATATCAATTTGTACCAGTTGTGGCCACCCCTGCACCAGTTTTGGCCATCTCTATGCACCAATAAGTAAAAATAAAGCCTTTTTATGGAACATCTATTTTACCACACATATATTTGTTAATACATCAAAAGAATTTTGCAATTTTTTTATGAATTGATAAAAACATCAAGTAAAATGTACCTATGTTGATTTTAACTGAAAATTTCAATTAAAAAAACAAAAAATATATTTAATTTGATTCATAAAAGGGACAACAGTGCCTGTAGGACATCAAGATTAACTATTTAAATCAGTTTTATAATTATCCAATGGATTGTGGATTGATTAAAACACGTGAATCGTCACCAAAGAGTTATATTTTTGGTGCTCCAAAACTTTGCTAGCTTGTAGTGCTGGCATTATGCATTTTGAATGGCCTTAATTTTACTTCTTATCCTAGAATAGTGTTCCCTCTAGGCCATATTTTAAGAGCACAGAATTCTGTGTTTTTTAAACTTGGTAAAACGAACGCTTTTCTTTTTAAATAATGGGAAATACATTCTTGCTTGTATTTAGATATCTCTAGTTAAAATTTTTGCAATATTTAGTATTTCTAAATCCGTTTGCCCGAAATCTGGCAAAAATTATGGAACTTCTTCATTTCTTTAGGAAAAATACAAGAAATCATGCTGCAATTTTATTGAACTTTATAATTTATAAAATCTTTCAAAGTTTATGTTTTAATTTATTTATCATATAGGACATATCGCCCCTCCCCTTTGGTTTTATCAATACTAAACACAATATAGTATATTTTATTTAGCAATATATCATTCTTTAGTTACTAGCACAGTGTCCTTTCTAAAGTAAATTATCTATTGGACAGAGAAAACTAAATCTCTTTGATAGAACTGCTATTAGCCTTGCTTTTTTTTTTATTATTGAAGCCATTACTATATAAAACAAAACTAAATTGATTTTGTTTTATCCTGATGTTCTTAAAATTTATTTAATGGCTAAAATTCTCACTATAAGGAATCATGTGGCCAAAAGTGGAACATATGTTGTACCTTTTTTGCCACTTCCAACTACCATGGCCACAACTGGTACATATAGCAAATTTAAAGCACCAGTTTTGGCCACCCCCCATTAAACTGCTAAAATAATTAATTTAAATGTGAAATTGCATTAGAGAGGAAGCTTACCTCATAAAACCTAATAGTAATTTGCTTCAGGACAAACAGAACCCAATAAGTGCCTAATATTGAAAGATTTGGAAAACTTGACAGCTAAGCAAAAACCTTAATACATGTGAGCACACACTACAGTTTCACACATTTATTTTTTTTGTAAGTCACATTTTATCAAAAAATAAACAAATGAGATTGTAAATGATAAAAGGGTGTTTGTTTAAGGTGTAAAAATGCATATTATTTGTCTGCATCCATTCACAGCTTAAATATTGGACAAACTTATCCAATGTGGCCACAACTGGTACAGTGGCCACAACTGGAGCATCTACCCTACTTATTATTCTTACTATTTTTGAAAATGGAATTCATTATCAAAAAATAAAATGCTCTCGGTGGAAGATTCTTTGATTTGAGTCTATATGTTTGAGTGTATATTAAAGTTTTAGACAAATCATGAATTCATGATTATATAAATTCAGTGGTGAAAATAGTATGTTAGAAGTAATGAAACTGTAGTAGGCCCTAGTTTTGTCATTGTTTGTTGTGTAATATGTTATTTTTTGGAAAATATAATTTTCCGAGTAATGTAATTAAAAAAAATTAGTTTGTAAGGAACATCAATATTATTTTTGACGTTACATCCATAGATTGTATATATCAATCAATACGAAGTATACCAGTGAAGGTAAGCGTCTGGCGGATCAGCTGGTGCCGGGATAGAGATAGATCTTCAAATTTGAATGCTTTCAGAAAATCACAGGTGTGTAGTTTTATTGTATAATAAGTGACTACCATTAGTGATCGTCTGTAAGCAACTGAAATTTGTCCCGTGCCCTTGGAGCTTGGACTGTATGCTACTTTTATAAGGATTGTGGATTCATCTTTGCATCGGAAGATTTCAAACAGAAGATTTAAAAAAAATCTATGAGTATGGCAGGACTCCCACTTCTATGTCAAAAGAGGAGACAATAAAGTAAGTTTATTAAAGTAACATCAAAAATAATATTTGTGCTCGGTACAAACTAGTTTTTTTTAATTACATTACTCATTAAATTACATTTTCCAAAAATAACATGCTACACTACAAACTATGAGAACACAATAAGAAAAGTAAGTACAAAAATTATTTAGCTGAAAATATTTTTAAATATCCATAAGTAAAATTGTAAATATAATGTGAAATAAACATTTATATGTTTCAGTCTGGGGCATAAATAAAATCTGCCGCTAAGTAAAAAAAAAGTGTGGGCCAGGCTTACGTATATCCCCTTCTTGTTTGTTACCTGGGCAATGTTTTCTATTTCTTTTCTATTTCATTTTATTTTATAAGATGAAAGAAAAAAAGGGGGGGGGGGATATGTTTTTAGATAATAAAAATTTTTAGAGTTTTCTTTTTTAAAGTAAAAAAGTGTACTTAAAAGATGCAAAAAAGGTTTGTTGTTTATATTCATATGAGACTAAGTGTTTTTGAAAGTAAAATGAAAAAAAAAAAAAAAGCATTTTTAAAAGATAAAGAGTTTGTTGTTTTAAGACGACAAAGTGGGTTTTTTTTCCCTTATGTTAATTAGTACATTTATTGTCATCAGAGCAGTTACATGATACAGTTGGTATGATTTAAAATTGAGTATCGACCGAAACTGAAACTTGTTAAATTTTGACTCTTCGATTGCTTTTTATCTTATTGTTTTGTTAATAATTATGAATGCAGAAAAAAAAATTAAATGAGAAGTCTTTGTGTATCTTTAGGAAATTTTTAAAAATTAGATCGAAAACAGTGATTTATAAAGCATGTAACGTGCAAAAGGAAAAAAAATCCTAAATAAACTGTCAACAACAACACTGAAACAACATTGCATACTTAAATAAACTGTCACATTGTATTAACCTAAATAAACAAACCGCCCGTTGCAAATAATGTTTAAAAAATTAATGATAAGATAATCTTTCAAAAATTAAAATTATGACAAAAACATTTTTATAATAAGAGATGGGTCTTTTATGTGTATAATAAACTTAATCTTTTGTAGAAAGATTTTAATGTCCATCAGAACAATTTTAAGTATGTGCAGGTAAGACAAATTTCTGCAACTTTTAAAGGATTAATATAACTGTTTTTGTATTTAAATGTAGTTTTATTAAAGCCTTCTGACAGTTGATGGAATTTAGGCCTAATTTAAGTAGAAGCATGTGTAATTTTATGAATCATTGCTTAGAGGTAAAATTCTTTTATGAGATTTTTCTTAATGTTACAATGGCACAGATGTCATACCCCATATTGGCGCGATTTTTTTCTAACGCCAATGTCATATACGCAACGGGTGCGGTGCATATTGGCACCAAGGTGTCATTATTTTACTTGATATGGTAACCTGGATGTTATTGTTTATAATGCTATTGATGTTTTCGCCAAATTGGCGTCAGAAAACAATCGCGCCAATATGACATTTGTGCCGTTACAAATTATATACTATTTTAATAAATATATATAATTAGCTATTTTCAGTTCCCATATTTGATTTTGAGTAGTACTTTAGTAAAAAATCAGCATTTACCGTTTGAATCAAATATTTATTTATTTTTGTATTATATTTTGCCTTTCATTTTTTTAAATATTAATATACTAGCCGCCCTTGGCGACCAGTTTGGTCTCCGTTAGATGTGTGCTAAGCATTGTACCATGTTACTTTTATCCAAAATTTAATTTACTTTCTCAGTACTTCGCCAAATCAGAAGTTTCTAGTAGAGAAATCAAGAACTCCGTATTTTTATGGGTACTACTTGGTTATCCCGTCGACCAAAAATATATCGCCAAACTATAAGATTAAATATCAATAATGGTTGATCGTAAATGTCATATTCGCTTGTTTTTAAGCAAGTTACACGTGTTTACGTCATCAAGTTATTTTTATTTCGATGTTTTATTTGTATTTTTATTAATGTTATACTAATTTATTTGTTCTTTCGCTATTTAAAATAAAAATTATGTCAATTTGTGTAATTTGGCGATTTATATAATCTGGCGAAATGGGTCGACGGTATAACTAAGTAGTACCTTTTTATGCTAGCCAGGCGCAAGTGATAAATCATCAAACATTGTCTTTCCAATCGCATTTTTTCATATTTCATTAAATTCATCTAAAATATAATAATTTCACTCATTTTATTTAAAATACATAATTTTAATTTGAAATTAATGACTTTTACTTTTTTCCTCCTTTTTAAGAAAAAGAAAAGATAAATAATAAATAACCAAAAATCATGACTTTTAATTTCAATATCAAAGCATTGTTTTAATTTACCACGCGAAAAATAAAAAAAATTAAAAAATGGTCACCTGGCATATAAAAAGTGAAGCGGTCAGCCCGGAACTATTGATGACAGTCACATGACTTAGGCTATTATTATAGAGATGTTTAGAGTGCTTTTTTTTTAATATAATTATGCTTAAGATATTTTGATTTAAAATGTTGAGGCTTGCATTTTGTGAATCTATATTACTACTTTATCCTAAAACTTGATGAAAATTTAATGTAAATAAAAGAACTGTTTTGCAGTATTGTTATTAAAATACCATACAATAAACTTATTCCAATAAGCATTTTTTCATAATTAGCATTCTGTAATAAATATCTAGATGGTACAGTAGCATATCTATTTCGGTTTTTGTCTAATGGTTTCAAACAAGTATACTTAAATTTCTTAGCTAGTTGGTTATTCCTTTGTAAATAATATTTGATTTTCAAAAATTAATTTCTGTATATGTATGCATGCATTAGATTCTTTTCTCTCTTCTAATTTGCTAGTTGCTTTAGCTGCTACAGTTGGTGATATTTTTGCATAAGAAATTTGTTTAAATGCATTGTATTTGATTAAAAGTGTATAAATAATATTTATGTGTTCTTGTGGTATTCACTTTAAATATGCGTTGATAGATATGGCTGCAGTGAAGTCGGGGTATAAAATTTCTCTTTTTTTAACAAACGTTTAAAACTGTGTGTTTATTTTTATACAGGATATCTGTTATTATTGTTCACCAACAGTTAATAACTGTTAGTTTTAGAAGTGTGGTTCCAATTACAAAAATCTTTTAAATTTTGTTCTGCATCATATAAAAATCGATTAATGTTAAAATAATTAATTTTTAAATAGTTAAGAAATTACAAATTTTATACAATATCTGGGTCTCATAAGTTTTATTTTGAAAAAGTTTCTCCATGTTCTTAGTAAAACAGCAAAAAATTCTTCTATGATCAAAACTTACTGGGTTATGATACTTTGAATTTAGTGAATTTTCAACGTTTCACTCACACTAAATGGGAAAAATGTGTTTTTAGTGCCAGAAAAAAATGACAATGGATGAAACCCAAAGCATCATAACTAGGTAAACTTTTGTTTCACAAAAATTAAGTTTATAACCACAAACGGATTTAATGGTGTGGATTCATTTCAATAGAAAACAGCAACTATAAATACTTAGTCCCAAAATTATTTCAAACATTTTGTTTAAATATCTTCTAATTAAAACATCCATTGATATCATATGCAGCGATTAGTTATATGTTACAAAAATAACAGGTTGTTGGAACCTGTTACCTGTGCAAGTGTGAAACAATGGAACCCGTTAGCCAAAATGAATACAAATAATTGTTTTTCGAAAAATGTATTTGAAACTATGTTCTGAAAAAAGTCTGAGGCATGTAAAAAAAAAAAAAAAAAAAAAAAAAAAAAGTAAATTGCAAAATTTGTCTACTGTGCCCCAGTCTCTCCTATATGATGCACCTTGGGATACAAGATATGCCTAGTGAACTTTTATTCGAAATATTTTACCAAAAAGATATTGTGTTTAAAACATTTTTAATTTAATCTACATAACATGTATTTATTAATAGTTATTATTTCTTCTTTTAGGAACTCATTGCGCTTAACAATGGCAAGGATAAAAATTTAGAATATAAAAAATAAAATAAAATAAAATAAGCAGCAATTCATGCTGACAATATTCAGAAAGATGCTGCAAAAATTTTATCAATGAAATGTCTTTTAGGAAAGATGCTACAATTTACAATGTTAGTAAGACCACTCTGAATTATCATGTTAGTACTTTTTTTAAATGTGAACAGCCAAATTTTAACTTCTAGTATATATCAAAGATACAAAGTCGAAAAATATTCACCGATGATGAGGAAAGAAAGTTGGTAGACTACAATTTACAAGCTTCGAAATATCACTATGGTCAACAATTAATGATTTGCGTAGCCTTGCTTATGAATATGCTTCAGCAAATAAAAAGAACATTCCTTCAAATTGGGAGCATAAAAAAAAAAAAAAAAAAAAAAAAAAAAAAAAAAAAAAAAAAAAAAAAAAAAACTGGAAAGGAATACAAAGGCCGCATATTCCTTGCATCCCTAAAATTTAGAAAATTTACATTAGTTATCTTTGTCAGTTTAAATAAATTTCTTTTCCTGAATAAACAATTCCATGTAGGGGAGAGGGGGGCACATGTGAACAATTTTTACATTTTTGACTATTTCTCAAAATTGTTATGAGCTATTGAACCAAAAATTGATTTATATGAATATTTACAAGTTGTTTGTTCTTTTGGTGAAACTTTTGGATGCATTTATCAAGAATTTCTAACTTATATCATCATTCAAAAAATTGTCTAAATTTGTTCACATGTGCCCCGGTGGAGGGATAGTTGTGAACATAGCTGGGGCACATGTGAACACATGCATAAATATGATAAAAATAATTTTTTGTGAATAAAACTGTAATATAAAATAATTAGATGCCCTCTTTCTAGTTGTGTGAATCAATCAATAAATGTTTCACCATAGATACAAGAAGTTATTCGTAAAATTGTACATTAATATGCCTACTCCTTTTGAGTCTCTTTTAATTGTTATCTAACTTCCTGTAAATTAAAACTGCGAAGCAATCCTAAAAACATTTAACATATAGCTCAATTTTTGACAAAGGTAATTAAATTTTAAACTAAAAAAAAAAAAAAAAATGCATTCACAGACTTAAAAAATACACTTTGTGAACTGTTCACATCTGCTCCCATATGTTCTGTTCACAAGTGCCCCATCTACCAACTTCACCCTAACTTATAAAAAAAAATATTTTTTAATTTAAAATAAGGAAACAAAACTGTTTGTAAACTTACCCAATTAATGCCACCATAGAATGCAATGCTGATATTCTTCTTTAAAAAATGTCTTGAATGAACTTTTACTTCAATAACTTAGAAGATTTTCTTACTTCACACCTTTTAAAACAAACAAATTACAACTACCAGAAATCAAAATGGCCTATTGTTCTGAAAATTCAGCCAAAAGATGGTACCAGTACTACCATCAATTGGTAATTTTTTGAATTTTTTTATTTCAAATTAACTGAGTGAAATATGGAATGTTCACATGTGACCCCCTCTCCCCTATATTGTAATTCAATTATTGAACTTTTCACATCTATTTTTAACTGTCCCAAGGTGTCCCGCCAGATGGGCCACCTTAGGACAAAGCACAAGTTCAATAAATATATTTTTTTAATTTTCCTATAATGGATATAATATCAAAAGCTATTTAATACTGTAGGCAAAGGTTAAAAGGTTTCTTTAGATTGGATATCCTTTTCATCGAAGAGGAAATATATTATTTTTAGATAATGAGTAACTATTCTGTGCATAAAAAGTACGACATGTGACTACTTTTAATAAAAATTAGTGTGCCAACTGAAAGATTAACTTGTACATAAAAGCAGGGCCTTTATTTCTGTAAAAAGGTTTAGCGAACATTCAGTTTGACACAATAACATCCTTTTAGAAGTCTGTCTTTGGGTAGCTTTGGTCCTAAGTACTATTTTAAAGATTTAAAAAAAAAAGATCAAAATTTTTAATATTTTACTCTATAGCGGCAACCAAGATAATTGCTAAGTTATCTCATATGTACAACCAGTGATGTAGTCGTAAACAAACCAGGGGGGTATACGTTTAAGGCAGAGAGTATACGCTATAGTATTTTTGAGACGCAAAGGGTATACGGTATTCCTTAAAAAAATCCAGAAGGTATGCAGTGCATACTTTCCACTACAACCCTGTTTACAATTGTAAAATCTTATTTATGTTTTATGATATTTAAATTTTAAATGTAAATATAAGCTTGGCAAACTCGTAACTACAACCTTGGTGTAATTGCGAGGGCCGCTATAATGAGGAAATACCTTTTATTTTTATTTTCCTTCATATTCACAAAATGTTTAGGAGACCCCCCCTCACTTTGTATTTTTAAAAATAAGGATACTTTTCGGTTAACCGGGTGCCAGTGTTATATATGCATGTATGTATATATATAATTATATATACAGTCGTGGTCATAAGTTTAGGACCACCACTGAAAATTAAGTTACAGACAATAAATTGAATACTTACTCGTTAGTAAAATTATAATCTCCGTTTACTACATGAATATTACATTTCTATGCATATAAATCACATACATTAAACACAAATTTTACAGAAAAATCAATATTTTGTTGGTCCGCCGTTAGCTTTTATTACGGCCTGCGAACGTTTTGGCATGCTCTCTACCAGACTTCGGCAGTATGCAGCTGATAATTCTTTCACCCAAACTTCTTTAATTACTTTTTCCAGTTCCTTAGCACTTGTTGGCTGTTTCTCAGAGACCTTGTGCTTTAAGAGAGTCCATAAGTTTTCAACTGGATTCAAATCGGGACTGTTTCCAAGCCAGTCAAGGATTTGAATTTTCTTTGTCGTCAAGAACTGAGTAAAAATTTTAGAGCGATGACATGGTGCACCTTCATGCATAAAAATTGTGCATTTATGAACGGCCATGTGTAATTCTAACTTCTCATTCAACAAATCCACGTATTTTTTACCATTCATAGTCGTTCCTGGTGATAGGAAGAATAATTCAGTCGTTCCATTCACTGACATTCCACCTCAAATCATGACACTTGGGGAGTGTTTAACTGTCTGTAAAGTGTAACGTTCATCGAATCGCTTTCCGGGAGGTCTACGTACATAGTAATTGCGTGTAGAGAACTGCTGTATGGTAGATTCGTCCGAAAAAAAAGCCCGTTGCCACTGGCGAATTGTCCATTTGACATGTTTCTTGGCAAAGTCCAAGCGCTCAGCTCTCATGGCCGTTGTTAACCTGGTTTTTTCGCAGGTTTATGGGATTTTAAATGAAAGTCGTCGAACAAACGCTGACTTACTGTTCTACGACTGACATCCGCACCTTTTGCAAGCAGTACTGACCGTATCTTGCTTGCGGAACTCATTGGAGAACCAATTGCTATTCTGCTAATGACATGGTAATCCCTAGGTGTGGTATTACGAGGTCGACCACACCTTTTGGCTTCAACATAAGTGCCTGTTTCTTTAAATTTCTTGATCGCATTGTGAACTGCATTCTTACGACGTCCTACTAGTTCACTAATTAATCGTTCAGAATATCCTTCATTATGAAGAATAACAATTTGTGCACCCTGAGATTCAGAAACTGACGATTTTCGACCCATTTTCATAGGTTTTCAAAACTTGTAAAACAAGCAACAATTGCGTCTGCGACGTTTATTACTCAAAGATCAAACGAAAAGTGAATACAGTACTCCACTGCCAGACGGAATTTCGTCATCTGACGTAATCGATTTGATTTATGACATTATCAGTGGTTTCAATTGGAAAAACGCTAGTTTCTGCATGGTGGTCCTAAACTTTTGGCCACGACTGTATACATATATATATATATATATATGTGTATATATACAATATATGTATATATATAGTTGTGTATATATACATATATGTATGTATATTTATATGTATATATAACACTGGCGCCCGGCTAACCGAAAAGTACCAAAATAAGTATAGGCTGTATTTTCATTAAACCTATGAATTTGCTTTTTCTTTTTACTCTCTTTTATTGAATTTGCTTTAAGTATGTCAAGATGGGATTTTATAATTGTTTTTTTCAAAAGTGATGTACACTTGTGGGCTTCTGTTGACAATAAATATTAATATTTTTAGGAATTTAATTATAAAGTAATAAATGAATTTTAAGGCTTTTTTTTTTAGCCACAGGGGATAAACCTTTAGTGGGGAAAAACAATCAAAACTTTCGATTATTTTTTATACAAAATATTTACTATTAAACATGACAAGTGCAGCCAACAATTATTTGTTTATAATTGATAGCTGATCGATTGATTGATTATCGGAGCTTAGGCTCGATATAGAAGCCGTAAAGTAGACGCTTGCGCAGTAAAAACTTGGCTTTGATTGGTTGGCGTAAGTGTTTAGCTGTAACCAGTGAAAACGCTCTTAGGTTAAGGTTTTGAATCGCTAGGGTTTTTTAAGTCGTTAGAACGACCAGTGAAAACGCACCTGTAGATCTCGTAATAGGAAACGCTAAATTCTTCGAAATTTCACGAACAAACTTCTTTTGGGCTGAAATTGCGCGAAAAATCTCTCTGTCTTGTCGCAGAGTTCCTTTTTTTGGTCGACCTGAACGTTGTTTTGCAATCGCACTGTCACTTTTTGGTAAAATATCATAAATTCCGGATTTGTTACTCTTTATTTGTTTAGCAATATCAGAAATTTTAACATTTGAGTCTTTAAACGCCAAATTTTAGCTATATTGGCAGCAGAGAATTGAACGTTGCGAGGCATTTTCCCACTGTTCGATAATTGAAGAATGAGCAGTGATTTTATATTTAGCAGTGGGTACTTCACACGTACAGAACGCAGAAAATGCAAATTTTTTTGATACGGTGGAAATAAAAGCAATTAACTTTGTCCATATATTTTTGGGACAGCTTATTTTGAATTTTATTTTTTTTACAAAAACTCTGTAAAACCTATACAGTATTTCGTTATTGTAACAAACATATATTATGATTCCATACGCTTATTATTTTTTTCGTGATTATGGCTTCATATTTTGAGCTGCTGTTTCAAAAAATCGCTTGTCCATATACTTATGAGACGCACTGTATCTTAATGGTTTGATCATATCTTACAAGATACAGAACATGCAACAGTCAAATTATGATACTTGAGTCTATTTATTACATACAAGAACAATGAATAATGGAAAGAGAAGAATATCTTACACGATGCATTGGTAGTCAAGTTATCAAATAGTATGTATATGTACATACTGAAAAGATTTGTTTATTATACAACAGAAACAGGCCTGATGTGGATTGCCTGATATGTGGAAATTTAAATTTGGGGGTCAAAATATTTCATATCGAACATATTAAAAAATTCGAAAAGTACAAGTACATGATACGTATGATTTTGAATTAAATATTTTATGTAAAAAAATGCCTTGAATCCCACACTCTATACAAGAATTAACACCGTCCCAAAAATACCGTGTCATCAACTATATTATATAGTCTATAAGCAGAGTGCTGATTTGGGTCGAACAACGCAGATTTTACTCGAACTGATCAAAGGTTCGGATCAGGTTGGTGCTAATTTGCATCATTTCGAGTCGGACTGACTTTAAATGTTTCTTTTTCAGATTGAGTTTTGATTCTTTAGTGCTGGGGCCGGGTAAAGGGTGACCCGATTTTTCAAAGAGATATATTTTTCAAAAAAAAAAAATATATATATATTTCAATATTAATGAGTGTGTATATTTTCATTTTTATATAAAGAAAAACAAATAAATAAATAAAATTGATATTACAGATTTAGTTGTAGACTACTTTTCAACAACTGCAATATAATGTGGTTTAATTTCCTTTCGCTTCGGGCTCGGATCGGGTCGTTTTGAATTGAAGTGTGTCGAGTTTCAGGTTGACGATTTTTTTTTTCTTTTGATCCACTTTCGGAATGATTGTTTCAGTCCCAACCCGTGCTGGACACCGAAAACTGCTTAACGGCATATTACTTGCTAACCTTGAATTTATTACTGTTAATTTTACGGTTTTAAACTAGCACCCCAGCTGCCAGTATTATGCTATTAAATCAACATCCTCCCTCCCCCTTTTATAGTATAGCTCATAATTGTTCAGATTTCATTGGTCTTTTTAAATTTTAAATTTCTTACTTACCTTTTTGTCTTTTTTTCGTTAAAATTATCCTAGTTATAATTAAATGGTATATTGAACTGATAGTCATTCAAACCAGTTTCATTATGAATTTTCCTATTTTTTTTCAGGAAAAGTTTATAATCTTCCAAACTTTGAATGGAAATATTTAATCGAATTATAGATCAAAAGTCAGTTTAAGTAACTTAAAATACGTGGACAGTATTTTGAGAATGATTAATATTTATAAGCAATCAAATTTTCACTTAAACTGTGAATTAACATGATGATATTTTAATTTATTTTGTAGTTACATGTGCTTTTTAAACATTCTAAATAAGATATACCGTATATACTCGCGTATAAGTCGACCCCCTAACTTTCGAATGCAAATTCTGAAAAAAACCAAAAGCCCGCGTATAAGTCGACCCCCTAACTTTTTACTTCAGTTTTGCACAAAAACAAACCAAGGATTTCACTTGCCAATGCGAAAAGGTAGTAAGTAAACAAAAACAAATCATTGATTTTTTTTAAAATGATAAATTATTATTATTTTTATATTTTATGTATTATTTTTTTATAAGTACACATAAAAAGCCATAATTTTGCAGTATTCGAAGTTATTGGTTTTTCTTTTTTAACTGACTCCCGTATAAGTCGACCCCCCAAATTTCCTTACCGAAAATTGTCAGAAATTCCTCGACTTATACGCGAGTATATCTCTCTATTCTAAAAAAAAGTAACTACCGCTGTCACCGCCGCCGCCGCCGCCGCCGCCGGTTTTGAATTTTTTGTGACCGGAGGTCTTTCTTCGTTAATATTGAGAAAAATAATGCATACAAAAATATGAAAATCAGTGTTTTTATACAGAAATGTTTGATAAACACGCTGATGCAGACAGTTTTCAAATCGAAGAATTATTTTAAGAGATATTTAATGCTAAAGTTGGACAAAATCGTTCCACTAGAAAAGTTTTATAGCAGCAAAAACTATACATGGCAGTGTAATCATTTTTAGATCATTTTATGCGTTAGAATTTGCCGGAGTGCAGATTGCATAATTTTTTTTATTTTGACTCATTTTTTCAGGTTTTATATGTATTTTAAATTCAAATTTTCAGCATTTCTAGAGATATTTTTTACAGATTTCAGAAAATTGTACTAATTTAAACTGTTGCCAACTGTATAAAAAGCGCAAGCAATAATGTTTGCTTCAAATTAAAAATTTATTTACACGTGACTATTATAAACAGGAAAAAAACTTTCAAATTAGAATTAAATAATTATGTATAAAAAGCAGTAACTTATTAAAAATTACGTCATAAAAAGTACACACGTGAATTTTAAAAGAGAAAGGATATTGTAAAATAATAAATTCATTAACATGCGTTAGAAGTCTTAGGAGAAATTGCGTCATATTTACGTCACATTATAGTTATTACATAAAATGAACACAAAATAATATTTCAAAAAAGTTTAAATTTAGAAATTGCGCTAGACATTTATTTAATATTTTGAGAGGATATTTTCAACTATTTTTGTTAGGAAACCGCAAATAGTATTTCATTGCTAACAAAAGTACTTTCACGCGATTATTTAAAAGAGAAAGAATAGCTTGGTAAAAATTACGTCAGATTAAAAACGATTAATTTAAAATGTCTCATTTAAAAGAACTTTCTTTTCGCTTTGTTAAAAAATACCAGGAGACAAAGACTCTGTTTACTTAATTCCTTTTATATTAGCTTATTTTGAAATGTTGTTACACGTGTCTACGTCATCAAGTTATTTTTATTTCGACGTTTTACTTGTATTTTTATTAATGTTGTGCGAATTTATTTGTTCTTTCTTTATTTAAAATAAAAATTATGTCAATTTGTATAATTTGGCGAGTGGTTTGGCGATTTATATAATTTGGCGAAATTGGTCGACGGGATAATCAAGTAGTACCGCAGCGGATTTGGCGTTAAAATTCCCCAATCAAAGAGAAATGAATAGAAATTCGTTTATAGGGAGATCGCCACTGTTTTTTAAATTATAATTCAATCTTTCGAAATCATTTCAAAGCCCATCAAATTAGCGTGCATTTAGAGCCTGCGGTGTCTGGACGGGGGTTGGCGAGCGTAGCTCGTAGGGGGCCGAGCCCCCTAGTACAGTAAATAGCATAAGCTTTTTTTTATTTTTCTTCTTTTAAATGCAAATGATGTATAGTTTTCTGAAAACTTGAAAACAGACAAACAGGAGAAAAACCGATCGTCACTTGAACGCAATCGCTTATTTAAAAATATATATATATATATATATATATATATATATCTACTCTAAAAAAAAGTAACTACCGCTGTAACCGCCGCCGCCGCCGGTTTTGAATTTTTTGTGACCGGAGGTCTTTCTTCGTTAATATTAAGAAAAATAATGCATACAAAAATATGAAAATCGGTAGTATTATACAGAAATGTTTGATAAACACGCTGATGCAGACAGTTTTCAAATCGAAGAATTATTTTAAGAGATATTTAATTTGGACAAAATCGTTCCACTAAAAAAGTTTTATAGGAGAAAAAACTACAAATCGGAATTTAATAATTTTTAGATCATTTTATACGTTATAATTTCCCGGTGTGCAGAATTCCTTTATTTTTTTAATTTGACTCATTTTTCAAGGTTTTATTTCTATTTTAAATTCAAATTTTCAGCCATTCGAGAGATATTTTTACTTATTTTAGGAAATGGTATTAATTTAACCTGTTGCCAACTGTATAAACAACGGAAACAATAATGTTTGCTTCAAATTAAAAATTTATTTACACGTGACTATTACAAATAGAAACTTACAAATAAATACTTTCAAATTAAAATTAAATAATTGTGTATAAAAAGCAGGAACTTATTGAAAATTACGTCATAAAAAGTATACACGTGAATTTTAAAAGAGAAAGGATATTGTAAAATAATAAATTCATTAACATGCGTTAGAAGTCTTAAATAGGAGAAATTACGTCATATTTACGTCACTTTACAGTTATTACATAAAATGAACACAAAATAATATTGCAAAAAATTTTAAATTTTGAAATTGTGCTAGACATTTATGTGATATTTTGAGAGGATCTTTTCAACTATTTTTGTTAGAAAAGCGCAAATAATATTTCATTTCTAACTATTTTAACTAAGTACTAGGGGGCTCGGCCCCCTACGAGCTACGCTCGCCAACCCCCGTCCAGACACCGCAGACTCTAAATGCACGCTAATGTGATCGGCTTTAAAAAGATTTCGAAAGATTGAATTATAATTTAAAAAATAGTGGCGATCTCCCTATAAACGGATTTCTATTCATTTCTCTTTGATTGGGGAAATTTTAACGCCAAATCTGCTGCGGTACTACTTGATTATCCCGTCGACTAATTTCGCCAAATTATATGAATCGCCAAACCACTCGCCAAATTATACAAATTGACATAATTTTTATTTTAAATAACGAAAGAACAAATAAATTAGTACAACATTAATAAAAATACAAATAAAACGCCGAAATAAAAATAACTTGATGACGTAGACACGTGTAACAACATTTCAAAATAAGCTAATATAAAAGGAATTAAGTAAACAGAATCTTTGTCTCCCGGTATTTTTTAACAAAGCGAAAAGAAAGTTCTTTTAAATGAGACATTTTAAATTAATCGTTTTTAATCTGACGTAATTTTGACCAAACTATTCTTTCTCTTTTTAATATTCACGTGAAAATACTTGTGAAATAAAATATTATTTGCGCTTTCCTAAGAAAAATAGTTGAAAAGTATCCTCCAAAATATCAAATAAATGTCTAGCGCAATTTGTAAATTTAAACCGTTTTGCAATATTATTTTGTGTTCATTTTATGTAATAACTGTAATGTGACGTAAATATGACGTAATTTCTCCTATTTGAGACTTCTAACGCATGTTAATAAATTTATTATTTTACAAATTCCTTTCTCTCTTAAAATTCATGTGTAATTATAGTTTTTATGACGTAATTTTTAATAAGTTCCTGCTTTTTGTATATAATTATTTAATTCTAATTGCAAATGTTTTTTTCTGTTTAAAATAGTTACGTGTAAATAAATTTTTAATTTATTACACGTATAAATATTTTTTTTTTTTAAGCAAACATTATTCTTTCCGCTGTTTATACAGTTGGCAACAGTTTAAATTAATATCACTTTCTAAAATCTGTAAAAAATATCTCTCGAAATGCTGAAAATTTGAATTTAAAATAGATATAAAACCTCGAAAAATGAGTCAAATTAAAAAAATAAATCAATTCTGCACACCGGGAAATTATAACGTATAAAATGAACTAAAAATTATTAAATTCCGATGTATAGTTTTTGTTACTATAAAACTTTTTTAGTGGAACGATTTTGTCCAAATTTAGCATTAAATATCTCTTAAAGTAATTCTTCGATTTGAAAACTGTCTGCTTCAGCGTGTTTATCAAACATTTCTGTATAACACTACCGATTTTCATACTTTTGTATGCATTATTTTTCTTAATATTAACGAAGAAAGACCCCCGATCACAAAAAATTCAAAACCGGCGGCGGCGGCGGCGGCGACAGCGGTAGTTACTTTTTTTTAGAATAGAGAGATATTTAATGCTAAAGTTGGACAAAATCGTTCCATTAAAAAAGTTTTATAGGAGCAAAAACTATATATCGGAATTTAATACTTTTTAGATCATTTTATAGGTTATAATTTCCCGGTGTGCAGAAATAATTTATTTTTTTAATTTGACTCATTTTTCGAGGTTTCATTTCTATTTTAAATTCAAATTTTCAGCATTTCGAGAGATATTTTTTTACTTATTTCAGAAAATTGTACTAATTTAACCTGTTGCCAAACTGTATAAACAACGGAAACAATAATGTTTGCTTCAAATTAAAAATTTATTTACGCGTGACTATTATAAACAGAAAAGAAAAACTTTCAAATTAGAATTAAATAATTACGTATAAAAAGCAGGAACTTATTGAAAATTACTTCATCTATAATTACACGTGAATTTTAACAGAGAAAGGATATTGTAAAGTAATAAATTCATTAACATGCGTTAGAAGTCTTAAATAGGAGAAATTACATCACATTTACGTCACATTACACTTTTTACGTAAAATGAACAAAAAATAATATTGCAAAATAGTAGTTTAAATTTAAAAATAGCGCGAGACATTTACTTGATATTTTGAGATGAACTTTTCAACTTTTTTTTTTTTTTTTTTTTTTTTTTTTTGACAGCGCAAATAATATTTCATTTCTAATAAAAGCATTTTCACGTGAATATTAAAAAGGGAAAAAAAAGTTTGGTGAAAATTACGTCAGATTAAAAACGATATATTTAAAATGTTTTATTTAAAAGGACTTTCTTTTCGCTTTGTTAAAAAATACCGGGAGACAAAGACTCTGTTTACTTAATTCATTTTATATTAGATGATTTTGAAATGCCATTGTATCTTTTAACAGCAGCTGATTTTTCCGTAAAATTCCCCAATCAAAGAGAAATGAATAGAAACCCGTTTATAGGGCGATCGCCTTTGTTTTTTTAATTATAATTCAATCTTCCAAAAAAATTCAATTAAAGCCGATCAAATTAGCGTGCTTTTAGAGACTGCAGTGTCTGAACGGGGGGTTGGCGAGCGTAGCTCGTAGGGGGCCGAGCCCCCTAGTTAAGAAAAATAATGCATACAAAAATATGAAAATCGGTGGTTTTATACAGAAATGTTTGATAAACATGCTGATGCAGACAGTTTTCAAATCGAAGAATTATTTTAAGAGATATTTAATGCTAAAGTTGGACAAAATCGTTCCACTAAAAAAGTTTTATAGCAGAAAAAACTATACATGACAGTGTAATCATTTTTAGATCATTTTATGCGTTAAAATTTGCCGGAGTGCAGATTGCATTAATTTTTTTATTTTGACTCATTTTTTCAGGTTTTATTTCAATTTTAAATTCAAATTTTCAGCATTTCTAGAGATATTTTTTACAGATTTCAGAAAATTGTACTAATTTAAACTGTTGCCAACTGTATAAAAAGCGCAAGCAATAATATTTGCTTCAAATTAAAAATTTATTTACACGTGACTATTATAAACAGGAAAAAACTTTCAAATTAAAATTAAATAATTACGTATAAAAAGCAGGAATTTATTAAAAATTATGTCATAAAAAGTACACACGTGAATTTTAAAAGAGAAAGGATATTGTAAAATAATAAGTTCATTAACATGCGTTAGAAGTCGTAGGAGAAATTACGTCATATTTACGTCACATTATAGTTATTACATAAAATGAACACAAAATAATATTGCAAAAAAGTTTAAATTTAGAAATTGCGCTAGACATTTATTTAATATTTTGAGAGGATCTTTTCAACTATTTTTGTTAGGAAAGCCCAAGTAATATTTCATTTCTAACAAAAGTATCTTCACGTGAATATTTAAAAGAGAAAAAAATAGCTTGGTAAAAATTACGTTAGATTAAAAACGATTAATTTAAAATGTCTCATTTAAAAGAACTTTCTTTTCGCTTTGTTAAAAAATACCAGGAGACAAAGACTCTGTTTACTTAATTCCTTTTATATTAGCTTATTTTGAAATGTTGTTACACGTATCTACGTCATCAAGTTATTTTTATTCGACGTTTTATTTGTATTTTTATTAATGTTGTACGAATTTATTTGTTCTATTGTTATTTAAAATAAAAAATTATGTCAATTTGTATAATTTGGCGAGTGGTTTGGCGATTTATATAATTTGGAGAAATTGGTCGACGAGATAATCAAGCAGTACCGCAGCTGATTTGGCGTTAAAATTCCCCAATCAAAGACAAATGAATAGAAATTCGTTTATAGGGAGATCGCCACTGCTTTTTACATTATAATTCAGTCTTTCGAAATCTTTTTAAAGCCAATCCAATTAGCGTGCATTTAGAGTCTGCGGTGTCTGGGCGGGGGTTGGCGAGCGTAGCTCGTAGGGGGCCGAGCCCCCTAGTATTTAAAAGAGAAAGAATAGCTTGGTCAAAATTACGTCAGATCAAAAACGATTAATTTAAAATGTCTCATTTAAAAGAACTTTCTTTTCGCTTTGTTAAAAAATACCGGGAGACAAAGATTCTGTTTACTTAATTCCTTTTATATTAGCTTATTTTGAAATGTTGTTACACGTGTCTACGTCATCAAGTTATTTTTATTTCGACGTTTTATTTGTATTTTTATTAATGTTGTACTAATTTATTTGTTCTTCCGTTATTTAAAATAAAAATTATGTCAATTTGTATAATTTGGCGAGTGGTTTGGCGATTTATATAATTTGGCGAAATTGGTCGACGGGATAATCAAGTAGTACAGCAGCGGATTTGGAGTTAAAATTCCCCAATCAAAGAGAAATGAATAGAAGTCCATTTATAGGGAGATCGCCAGTGTTTACTTATAATTCAATCTTTCGAAATCTTTTTAAAGCCGATCAAATTAGCGTGCATTTAGAGTCTGCGGTGTCTGGACGGGCGTTGGCGAGCGTAGCTCGTAGGGGGCCGAGCCCCCTAGTATATATATATATATATATATATATATAGAGAGAGAGAGAGAGAGAGAGAAATGATTTCGATTCCAAATCGCTTCATTAGTCAGGCCTGCCAATTTTGTGCGTTTGCATTTAAATATGAGTCATAAAAAGTGTCAAAAAGTTTCGAGTTTGTTGAGAACCGCCAGAAATTTATTTTAGGGGACAAAAAAAAAAGCAATACATTTTATTTAAAAGGTTATCACATTTAAAGGGCAATGGGGGGGGGGTATTAAAAACTATTTGTTTCCTGAAACCTAATGAGATGCGTGTAAGGGCCACACTAAAAAAAATCTGTAGAAAATCTGTAGAAAATCTGTAGGTAATTGGCCCATTTCTGCAGATATTTATAAGAATATCTTAACAAATTTTGCAGATATTTTTTAGGTAAAGCTAAATCTTCAAATTTTCTACAGATTTCTGTAGAATTTCTGGAGAAAGTGGAGATTTCTCCAGATTATCTTAAGATTAGTTTTAGTGGGGGGGAGGAAAGGTTTTCTTAGGTGTATCAAAACTACTTGGTGAAAATGGAAGAAAAATCTTATATATTTAAAAATATATGCGTTTAGTGTTTGACGTAATTTTATTTTATAGAAATTGTAACATATCATTTAGAATTTAGAGAAAAGGCGCGCGGGGGGAAAAAGCAGTGTTTAGAGGGGGGAGGGAATGTTTTACTGCATTTTAGTACAACGGAAACGAAATGTAGGAACGTAATCCTTTCACATCGATAGAGCACAGAATTATAATAAGTTAATCATGTCAAATGCACAGTAATAAAGTTTTATGTATTATTTGTAATATCTAAAATATCTTTATACATATTTTCAATAATAATAATAATAATAATTCTAACACTATACAATTAAAAGAAATAAACAAGAGGTTAAACATATGATTAAATTTTAAGTATTTTCATCAATAAGCAAGTTTTACTTATAAATATTATAATTCACATAAGCTATTCGCATGTGCTAGTTTTTGTTATTTTAGCGCTTTTATAAAATTTTATTGCTTAAAACCAGTCGATATGCATGCAAGAAGTAAAAACTGGAAGTACAAATGGTGTCTCAAAAGGATTGAAACGCACTTTTCAACTGTTGTTTTTAACTGTTTATTTTTTAATTATCTTACTTTATATAATTTTATTTTATAATTTTTTAACTGTTGGAGATATATAATTAATATAAATTGAAAATGTGTGCAAACTAAGGCGAGGAATTAAGATTATGAAATAGCCCTGCCATTCATTTTCAAAAGGGTACACATTTTAAATTTTTATACGGTCCGTAGATTCTATAAATTAAAAAAAATCTTTATGCTCTGGCAAGCACAACAGTACCGAGTTATGATATTTTGAATTTGAAAACTTTTAATAACTTTTTGAAAATTAATGGCAGAACTATTTTGCCAACATAATCTTAATTTGTACCTTACATTGAGCACTGTTTCAATTTACATTCCCTATATATCTTCAAAAGGTTAAAAATTAAAGTGTGTTTCAATCTTTGTGTTGTGGGTACTCTGTATCACCCATTTTTACAAGAAATTAGTCGCAATTAGTCAAGCTTCTCATTTTTCCCCTGACATCAAACTTGGATATAGCAAAACATAAGGACAAATACAAATTATGCATGTGTAATTGGCAGAACAATCATAAGCAAACAGCTGGGATCTTCTACCTTTGTAATTTGGGGAAAAAAAATTGGAGAAAGTAATGAATAAATAACATAAGATTTATTTAAGATAGTTCCTTTAATTTCTACAACTATTTTAAATTTACATTTATGAGAAAAGAAAACTTTAAATTACAAAATATACACGACATTACTCGTTAATCCTACTTTATGCTACGAATGAAAAGTGAAAGGGTGCATGTAATTCATTTAAAATAAATAAAAAAAAACAAATGCAAATATTTTAGTTGTTTGTTTATTCTTCTAATTGATTCAGTTGGCCGTTCACCCCTTCCTTTTTTTTTACTTTCTTCTATCTTTACAAGAAGAAAGTATTGGATTCATGAAAATTTTCGAATTCCGGTTTTCGACGGATTTACACGTTTTAGGGGTCAGAGATTCCAAAAAACATGTTTTTACAAAATGTCTGTCTGTGACTCTGTGAGTCTGTCTGTCTGTCTGTCCGTCTGTCTGTGTGTATGTGACACAAATTTTGTGGGCGCTCTATCTCAAGAACTAATGCACGGAATTTAATAAAAATTGATATTCAGTTAGTCCCTAATACATGTTGATGCTGATTAGTTTTTGGTGTAAATCGCTCAACAGGTGGCGCTGCTATGCTGCATTTTTCACGATTTTCGCAATAGCTCTATCTCAAGAACTAATGCACGGATTTCGATCAAACTTCAGATTTAGTTAGTCCTTGATATGAATTGATGATGATTACGTTTTGGTGTAAATCGCCCAACAGGTGGCGCTGTTATGATGAATTTTGCAGGATTTACACGATTTCCCCAATAGCTCTATCTTAAGAACTAACGCACGGATTTTCATCAAACTTCAGATTCAGTTAGTCCTTGATAAGACTTGCTACTGATTATGTGTTAGTGTAAATCGCCCAACAGGTGGTGCTTCTCTGCTGCCTTTTTCACGATTGCCTCAATAGCTCTATCAATAGAACTAATGGACGAATTTTCATCTAACTTCAGATTTAGTTGTATGTTGACACAAGTTGTTGTTAATTAGGTTTTGGTGTTAATCACCCAATAGGTGGCGCTGCTATGCAGGAATTTTCACGATTTTCGTTATTGCTCTATCTCAAAAACTAATGTACGGATTTTCTCCAAACTTCAGATTCAGTCAGACGTTGACATAAATTGTTGCTGATTAGGATTTGGTATAAATCACCCAATAGGTGGCGCTGCTAGGCAGCATTTTTCTGAATTTAGACGATTTCAGCGATAGTCATATCTCAAGAACTAACGCACGGAATTTCATATCGTTAGAATCCTCATGAGATGCATAGATTGCCATTTAATTTTGGCAGTGTGATAGCGGATTTTGAAGTATTAACATGTATGAGATAGAAGAAAGTTTTGGGATTGGTACATCCGACTAGTTTCATTGTGAACTTCAAGTGCTTTTAAATTATAGGATGGATCTCTTATGAGCATAGATATTGTATGGCATGGATAAATTATTACCGGTTAAAGATACTCAAAATAAAAATCTTCTTTTTTAATTTCTGTCTCCCAAAAAGTGTCAATTTATTCAATCTTTATTCATTTTGGTGTTCAAAAGACAAAAAGTTAGCATTCCTTTTTTCATTCTTCTATCTTTACAAGAAGAAATTGGATTCATGAAAATTTTCGAATTCCGGTTTTCGACGGATTTACACGTTTTAGAGGTCAGAGAACCCGAAAAACATGTTTTTACAAAATGTCTGTCTGTGACTCTGTGAGTCTGTCTGTCTGTCTGTGTGTATGTGACACAAATTTTGTGGGCGCTCTATCTCAAGAACTAATGCACGGAATTTAATAAAAATTGATATTCAGTTAGTCCCTAATACAAATTGATGCTGATTAGTTTTTGGTGCAAATCGCTCAACAGATGGCGCTGCTATGCTGCATTTTGTATGATTTCCGAAATGGCTCTATCTCAAGAACTAATGCACGGATTTTCATAAAACTTCAGATTCTGTTAGTCCTTGATATGACTTGATGCTGATTACGTGTTGGTTCCAAATCGCTCAACAGGTGGCGCTGCTATGCTGCATTTTTATGATTTCCGCAATGGCTCTATCTCAAGAACTAAAGCACGGATTTTCATGAAACTTCAGATTCAGTTACTCCTTGATAAGACTTGATGCTGATTACATGTTAGTGCGAATCGCTCAACAGGTGGCGCTGCTATGCTGCATTTTTTACAATTCCCGCAGTGGCTCTATCTCAAGAATTAATGCACGGATTTTCATCAAACTTCAAATTCAGTTAACCCTTGACATGAATTGAAGTTTTGTACAGTTTGGTGTAAATCGCTCAACAGGGGGCGCTGCTATACTGCATTTTTTACAATTTCCGCAACAGCTCTATCTCAACAACTAATGCTTGGATTTTCAACAAACTTCAGATTCATGTATACTTTGATATGAATTAGTGCTGTTTGTGTTTTGGTGCAAATCGCTGAACAGGTGGCGCTGCTATGCTGCACTTTTCAGAATTTCCATTATAGCGGTATCTGAAGAACTAATGCAACAATTTTCACTAAACTTCAGAATCAGTTAATCCTTGATATGAATTGACATTTTGTGCATTTTGGTGTAAATCGCTCAACAGGTGGCGCTGCTATACAGCATTTTTCACGATTTCTTCAATCGCTGTATCTCAAGAACTAATGGACATATTTTCATCAAATTTCAGATTCAGTTACTCTTTGATATGAAATTATGCTGACTACGTGTTGGTGAATATCGCCCAATAGGTGGCGCTGCTATGCTGCATTTTGCACTATTTCCTCAATAGCTCTATCTCAAGAACTAATGCACGAATTTTCATCAAACTTCAGATTCAAGTTCACCTTGATAAATGTTAATACTGATTATGTGGTTGTGTAAATCGCTCAACAGGTGGCGCTGTTATGTTGCATTTGTCATGATTTGCGCAATAGCTCTATCTTAGGAACTAATGCACGGATTTTCCCCGAACTTCATATTCAGTTAGACATTGACACATGTGGATGATAATTAGGGTCTGGTGTAAATCACCCAATAGGTGGCGCTGCTATGTTGCATTTTGATGGATTAACACGATTTCATAGACAGTAATATCTCAAGAACTAATGCATGGAATTTCATCTTTTTAGAATCCTCATGATGAGCATAGATGCACTGTGATAATGAATTTTGAAGTATTGACAAGTATGAGATAGAAGAAAGTTTTGTGATGGCCACAGCATACTAGTTAAAATATGCAATTCTCCTTGAAAGTAATATTTATGCGTTTTACTTATTTATTTTATAAAAGAATTCATTTTGTCAGTTTTCCAAATAACCTCTTTCTCTTTTTAAAAATAATCAGAACAACAAATTTTACCCCAATATACCACTTCAGTTATCCGTCAGTTCCACACCCCCCCCCCCCACACACACGCACACTTGTTTGATAGAGCGTAAATAATCACCCGCCGTGACTCGACGTGTCAAAGGTCAAGCTCTTCTTTTCCTCATGTTTTGATAAATGGATCCGGGGGGGTGGGGGGAGAGTAAATTTTCCAATATTTTTCAAATATCTGGAGTTTAAATAAACTTACGCGATTTTTTAAAAATTTGTATCAAGAGATGAGAACGTACACTTTCTTACGCTCTTTTCAAAATTTTAAAACTCCAAATAGTTTTGAAGTTATATAATGTTAAACACGTTTCGCTTACTTCTTAAAACTTTAGCATTAAATTAAAAAATAAGTACCTATTTTAAAATTATTCTGTCAAGTAAAACGGCA
The DNA here is from genome assembly GCA_963932465.1 of Maratus speciosus. NCBI lineage: Eukaryota > Metazoa > Arthropoda > Arachnida > Araneae > Salticidae > Maratus > Maratus speciosus. The sequence goes on along the minus strand of CAWVRF010000064.1, from coordinate 22,331 downwards.
AGGACACCCTTTAAGAAGAGCACAGAGAAAAGATGAGTTAAAAATATTAATTTTCTGACAAGTTATTTGATAAATATAAATGCATTCCACGGCCATTCGTTTAACATGGAAGAGGGAAATCTCAAATGTTACTGATCAGGGCTTTTAAGTGGGTCATTCATAGTGTGTGGGTTTATTTATTCAGATAAAGGATTGAATTAAAATTTCTTATTTGTCTCAATGTGTATTTTAGACACTTTTGTGAAAAGTTTGGCTAAGACATTTCTTACCTCTTAATTTCCGTGCTTATAAGATGGATTATAAAAAATGGACAATTTTCCTTGACCGTCGGGATATCCGGAGTTGAAAATTATTCAACGACGTAAAATCCAGAGTCTATTTATATTAAAATCATATACAGGAAATCGGGACTTTGAAAAACTGACGTGGTAAGCGGGGTGACGTGAAAACAGGGTGTCGGGATAACGAGGTCCGACTGTATAAATATTGAATTATAAGAAGAAATAATTGCCGAGAAATAAACCATTGAACACCAATTAAGTTCAAAATGAAACAAGATAAAAAAGGATAGAGGAAATAAAAAATACCAAATTAAAATACATACTGTCGTAGCATTAGGCATAACAAATACACACATTATGCATTTTATTATCATTTAACACTAGAACCGCCGGCTATTTTACTCAATTTTTATAAAAAGTGTTTCACACCACAAATTTTATTTAAAAATATTTAGTTTATTTAATCATCCTATTTTTGCCAATCATCAAAATATGCCGAGGAGCAATAGCGTCTCGGTGTAGCTCCGCTCCCTATGGAGGTCGTAGTGACTGGATTCAACTAAGTCCAATCGAAGCTAGATTTGGCGAAGTATTGCTAGTTTGGCGAAGTGTTTCTAGTTTCGTGAAGCATAAATGTTATGTCGAAAACAATTTACTAGAAATTTTGCACACAGATAGAACCTGAATAGTGATGATGTTTATTATATATTCCGATTTCAGAAATTTCAACTTGTGGATTCCAAAGATTTCGCCTCCCTCCCCCCCTCATGGAAAAATAACATTTTTGATAATGTATCTTGTCATCTAATTGTCATAAATACTTGCATTTTGTAGGCAGGCACATTCTGAATAGAATCATACTTAAATTTAAAAAATTCAAAAAAAAATATATATACCTTTGTTTCAGAATTAAAGCAGTCATAGACACTAGAAATTTTGAATGAACATATAACCTTAATAGTGATGCTCAAATACTCCAATTGCAATTTTAATGAGTGGGGTCCAAAGAATGTTTTCCCCCTCCCCTGACAAAAAAGTAACACTTTTGTTTATGACCCTTCAAATTTTTTTAGCATGTATACTATTAAGGATTTACCTGCATACAAAATTTAAAATACCTTTGACTATTCGAAGTCACATCACCAAAAAGTGTTTTTTTTTTTTTTTTTTTTTTTTTTTTTTTTTTAATCAAGGAGGAGGACGGAGGGGGGGTGTGGTCTTTAGATTATCTTCTCTTAAAGTTTTCAATAAAGTAACACTTAAACAGGATTACTATTCAAAATGTACCTGCCTGCAGGAGGGGGGGGGGGGTTGATATCCAAGAGCCTAAAATGCAGGCATGAAAGTGGGAAATAGGAAAAGGAGGAAAATCTTTTCGGTCAATATGATGACGCCAAACTTTTAAAATTTAGACACATTTTAACAGTTACTTATGGGATAAAATGAAATATAATTGTACATATGATTGTTATTTTCTTTTCATAGCTTAGAAAGCATTAAAAACAAATTTAAACTTTTAAATCAAAAGTGTTGCATAAATAGAAGAAAATATTCTATTCCAAAAAGAACATTATGAAACTTCCTTTTTCTTTTAAAGTCTAAAAAACTTTCACTCTGGAGAGATACTTTAATCAAATTTATTTACACGACTTTCATATGATTATAATACATAAGCTCCCCTTTAATTTGATAGATCTTTTGCACAGCAATTCCCGAAAAAAAAAAAAAAAAAAAAAAAAAAAAACCCTCCAAGGATTTTAGTTAGACAAAATGTCTGATTATTAAATTTTCCAGATTCCGCCCCCCTCCCCCACCTTATATGCTTCCAATATTTTCTTTGCATTTTTGCATCAATCCAGAAAATGGCCAAAATTATTTTTAAATAGGTGGAATTTCACCTTTAGGAGGAGCACTTTCATGCCTGAAAATGGTATCATTTTTGAGAAGTGTTTACTGTACCCTAATAGAAGAAATATGCGATTTTATTGAATTTTTATTTGTAGGTACCACGGTTCACATAATATTTTGAGAAAATTTTAGGAGAGAATTTTTCTAGTGTTCAATAATGCACAAGAAATTAAAATCCTATCTTCCAACCTACAAAGATCATGCCACATACAATTGCTTTTGCTGTTTATCTAAAAACATGCTAATTTGCCCTGTTTTAAAAAATATTATCCAATTACGGAAGATTAAATTTTAACATTTTAATTATTTTTAACACAATCAACTGATTGATAAATAAATAATGAGAGTAGAATTGTAGTAGAACCAATTGAGTGAAAATTTGTGAGCATGAAATTATCGCTGTATTATCCGCCATCTTCGCTAAAAAAAAAAAAAAAAAAAAAAAACAAAAAAAAAAAAAAAAAAAAAAAAAAAAAACTTTCCAACGACAGCGCGAGCGAGCGCTCGTGCTTCGTCTGAAATACAGCAACCTCAAAAATAACTAGCGCCAATTCCTCAGCCAAGAGGTAGGAGAAAAATCACCATAGGGAGCAGAGCTACACCGAGACGCTAGTCCGAGGAGCCCAGAGAGCAGTTGATACTGCTGCAACGGGGGAGGCTAAAAAGCATCAAAGCAGCATCAGAGATGTGCAAAATCTGAGACTTAACTTCATAACAACAGAACTGGCTGAGCTTGAAGGGAAACCTATATCCAAACCAGCGAGCAGAGTTTGCCACTCCAACCCCCAACACCAGGTGGAGACACTCATCCAGCCATGGATACAAATTCTCAGGTGGGTGATTCTGTTATCAGCAGTGCCCCTTTCACAGAAGTTAAGGCAAAATATCCAAAAAGAACCCGTGAGGAAACTCACGACCAATTTGGCTTTCCCAGAAATAAAATTGCAAACACCCTAAATTTCCAAACAACCAACAGATTCAATAATATTTCTGAAGTCGTCCTAAACGACAAAACTGTCCCCCAAGCTCCTAAAGCAACTACTAAAAGAGTCCAGACCCCTAAGGTCGAGTTTATTTCAATAAAAACCCCAAATACAAGCCTGGAAACTATCAACCTGTTCTAATATTAAAGACAAATGCCAGAGCAGTTTCACTGCCAGCCCCCGGGGGGTTTTCACCAGACTCTACCCTGCCACAGTACCAGACTATCAAAAAATTAAACAAGCCCTAGATGAGCTAAAAGTAGAGCACTTTTTATTCCCAGAGAAAAATGCATCCCTCCTAAAAGTACTAATTAGAGGCCTCCCTATAAATATGGAAGTTGAGCAGATCCATGATGAGCTTATAAAAAATTCTTTCCCCGTATTAAAGTAGCCCAAATGACCAGCTTTCGTACAAAAAATAGACTCCCACTTTTCCAAGTCCAACTCACTGATGGCCCAGTAGCTAAACAAATCTTTAAATTAGAGAATTTACTCTACCACATAATAAATGTGGAAAATTATAATCGCCCCCCCCCCCCCCCAGAGTGATGCAATGCTTCAATTGCCAATATTGGCATCATTCCAGCATTCAATGTAAAATGGCCCCAAGATGTGTAAAATGCGATAAATCCCACCCACCTAAACAATGCCTAAAAACTGAAGAAGATCCGGTTGTCTGCGTTAACTGCGGGCTCGGACATGCAGCATCTTATAGAGGTTGTAATAAATTCCCTAAATTAAATAGAAATTTTAACTCTAATCAATATTCCCCCCAAAAATCCTTCGCAGACACCTTAAAACCAAAAAATCCCACCCTGGAATCCCACCCCGCCACAGAAATCCCCCCCCCCCACAGGCCAATTACCAAACTAATTTCAATTTTTCAGAGATAGCAACCACCCTAAATGATATAGCGCGTGAATTAAATGCCCCAACTTTAATGAATTAATGAAAAAATATAAAAATATCCTCCAAAAAATGAGAGCAACCAACAACCCACAAGAAAAATGTATGATATTCCTTTCCGAATTTGATCAACAATCCCCAATAAATAACTAATGGGTACGAAGGGTTGTCTAAAAATAATCTCCTGGAACTGCGATGGCATTAAAAAAGATTTTCTTGAGTTCAAAAACTTTGTAGAGAAGCATAGCCCAGATATTATTTTACTTCAAGAAACAAAACTCAGACCTGGCATTTCATTCAAAATTCCAAATTACTATATCTTTCGGCATGACTTTCATAATCCCAACAGCGCCCGTACCATTCGACGAGCCGTTAATTCCCAAATTGGCTCAACCGAGCCTAGCAATCTGATTGGCTAAAACTGATATTTATATAGTAGAAAATTATATTTATTTTCTTATGAAGTAGTGTAATGTAAAATAGAATACAATTATGACTTAAATTGATTTATTTTGTTAAATTTGATCAAAATCACAGTAAAGTAATCCAAAATATTAATATTAACGAAGGATCAGATTACTGAGATCGGATGAGCCAATTTGGGAATTAACGGCTCGTGTCATTCTCTCCCTCAACCCAGTTGTGAGCAATACTCCTAATCTCGGTGGATCCAGGGCATTTCAAAGGGCCTTTTTCAAGACCATATTACCGCGAATGTCTGTGAAACCGTGGTAGACTGAACTCGCGGTGAAGCGTGAGTCAGGAACGGGAGCTGCTGTTCACTGAGCCTTTTTAGTAATTTTAACTACTTAAATTTCTTATTCTGCCAGTTAACTTTCTGCCAGACTTTTTTTTTTTTTACTTTTTCTTTTTTTTTTTTTCGTGTTGAACTCAAGAACTTAAGGTCTCCCGCCCCCCCCTTATGTTTCATTTTTACACTGCTGTTACGGAATCCTACCTTGTCAACTAAAAAGCTGTTCTGCTTCCGGGGATGTGGGACATAGATCCCGGGCTCCTCGGCTCAAACCTCTTCGTATCGTCGTATCGTTGCCAATCATACATATAACATTTCTTACAAAAAAAAAATGTTGTTCAAATCGACTATTATCAATTTTGGCAGGGGTCAACATGACCCCTAACGGCGGTTTTAGTGTTAAGATAGTATACTATTAAAAATTAATATGATATTGTCCTGAGTGGGCTAAAATTTAAATACAAGTTAATCATTAACTTTATTAAATATTAATGAATATGAATAAATTTAATATGAATTGATAAATATATAAATATTGAATTATAAGAATAAATAGTTGCCGAGAAATAAACCATTGAATACCAATTAAGTTAAAAATGAAACAAGATAAAAAAAAAAAGGATAGAGGGGGGGGGGGAAATCCCGACAAAAAGTTTTCTGTAAAAAAAAAAAAAAAAAAAAAAAAAAAAAAAAAAAAAAAAAAAAAAAGCGCCAAGTTCTCCTTAATGTTTCGGCCAGAAAAAGTAGTGATATCTGAAGTTTGCACAAGTTAAAAGCCAAGCATCCCAAATCTTTCATTGAAAATGGCTTCCTGCGACTTGGCCGTTAATGCCTTCTATAGCATTTCCAAATTAAGGCTTGGAAATTACGCATTTATGAATTGTTTAAATATTAAAAGTAATATTAGAATGCAAAGAGGCAAAATCACATGAAGACATAAGTAAAAGATTTCTGATAAATACCATTCAGTTTCAACAAACATTAGTTTTGATTACAAATCATTTAGTCCACTTGCGGTTTAATTGCCATTTTGTTCGGTCTAAAGTTAAAGTCATTAACATAAAACCCAAGAAAAAAAACAAAATTTACTTACTTCAATTCTCACAATATGTTACATTATATTTTAATAATGCAAACTCCTGAATATTCCGTTAAGGGAAGAGGGCTTAGGTGATCCATTAACCCGTCCTCGAATTTGAAATTTAACTAATTATTTTCTCCGATTTTGAAAATCAAATTGAAATTTAATCATTTCTCTTAGTTTAAAATAAAAAGAAAGTAAAAATGTTCTGTTAGGGTGGGGCGAAAGTGGAAGAGAGTTATTGTCTCTCCCTGGATTTGAAAAATTAATTTAATTTATAATTAAAATTTCCTTTTCTTCTATTTTCAAAAATATAGTCAAATTTATACTTTTTGAGCAACTAAAATAATAATAATAATAATAATAAACATTTGATGCTGCCAAGCATTAACAAGCACAGAGTGCTTCATTTAAGTACCTACCTCATCATAACTGGGAAGAGGCTTGTGTAGCAAATTAGCACATCTTACTGGCACATAGTACGTCATGCTGTTTTCTATCAAAGGTTGCTGCATAGCATATTATGCTGGCAAGCATAAAAAATCATATAATGGTATTTAAAGGAACCTCTCCATGTTTTGACATCAAATAAGCACATAAAATGCCTGTACATAGCTTGTCGTGCTATTTCTCCCTGACCTGGCTGCATAGCATATTATTCGGGAAAGTATGAAAAAGCATATAATAGCATGTTTAGGTACCTACTGCTCCATGCTTTGAAAGAAGATTAAACAGCAAATAAGCATAACATGCTTGTACATAGCTTGTCATGCTATTTCTCAATAAGCTGGATGCATAGCATACATTGCTGGCAAGCATATAATAGCACGTTAAGGTACCTACCTCTCCATGCTTTGGAAGAAGCTTAAACAGCAAACAAGCATAAAATGCTTGTATATAGCTTGTCATGCTATTGCTGTGTAAGCTGGCTATATAGCATGTGACGCTGGCTAGCATTGTAAAGCATATACTATAGTATATGCTTTATAGTATCTGCTAGATTTTCATATGCTATAGCATGAAAATCTAGCGGAAAAAGCAATACATAGCAATAACTAGCATAATTTTCACGCTGGTAGTAGCAAGAATTTTGACCTGGTTAGTTTTATAAATAATGCACAAATGCATCAACGTTCTGTACAGTGATAAAAACATTTATAATCTCTTGACGATATTTCTGTGTGCCTTTTCCTATAGTACAGTCATTTTAGGAATCTAACTAAAAAAAAGAATGCGCCAAAAGTATCTCACTATTTATACAACCTGAGAAAAGTTTAATGAGTTTATTTCAGAATTGAGAGGTATAATTAATTAATTTAGTCAGACCTTTTAAAGATTTGATCAGACAATTTTTCTGTATTTTACTATTTTTAAATTAACTTGACGTTTAAAACTCTAATACACGTAGGAAGCTAAGCCATATTATAATCTAACATTTTACAATTTATCTAAAGGAACCACTTTTGGTGAAGCCCCGTACGTAGCATTGAGGCTTGGTGCATTTTATAGCCCTGTAGACCAAACTTAGAGAACCAATAAAATGCATTTCCTGAATTTCGTTAAAAAACTAGAAATTTAAAAAATTCAGTATTTTGACAATGAATATTTTCAACAAATATTGAGGACATTTTTTAAATAATGTGAATAAACTTATTCATTATTCCTAAAGCTATGAAGCGAAAAATTTGAAAATTTGTGTATATTTTTAAGAATTTCAGTATAATGAATATTTAGAAAAATGAAATGCAGAACTAACTACTTCTGAAACAGCGCTTCAAATGTAATTAAAAATCAATACATTTGCGTGCAATTAAAACTCAATAGGTCTGCGTGCTGTCCAAGTTAATGGCCTTAGGAGTATTTATTTTGAAATGATTAGAAGTACAATTAAATTTCGATGAACGGTATATTCCTGAAACGGAATTATCGATAATAAATCTGAAAAAGTCTTAATTTTTAAACATTTTAGAGTACGAATATATCAGAATGAATTCTAATTACTTTACCTGTATTTGCAGCTTCTAATCTGAAGAAAAGTCGTCAATAGAAAATGTTTATAAATATTTAGAAAAGTTTTATTTAAAAAAAAAAATATTTTCCTCAAAATTATGAGCAATTTATTGAACTATAAAAATAACAAATTTTCATATTTTCAATGTTGCGAACAACTAATGTGGACTTTCTTAGATTATATTAACATTTTGTTGAACGGTCACGGGTATTCTCATAAAACGATATGTTATTGAGTAAAACATGGCTCGTACGGATACCTTTATTTCTCCATTAAAACTTTTTATAGAAAAAAAATCTAGGTTAAACGCGCATAATTTCGCCATCTTTTAAGAAGAGATTTTCTATAAGAAAAGACTGGTGCCGAAAAATTTTCTGGTCTGCAAAATTCAAGGAGGAGTACGAACCACAAGAATCTTAAATAAGAACGTAAACGAACAAGGTGATAATCGCAATTTGGAAATAGTGGACATTTTATTTTTCTGGGCTACCTTTATACAATTTGAGAAAAACACTGTTACAAACATCTGGGTTAGCTAAACGTCGTGCCAGTGGGTCAGTTTCCAACACTATTTATGAATAGTAATATTTGACTGATTCAATCTCAGAAGCTTTTCAATAAATAAGCTGTCGATATTTATTCATAAAAATTTTTTATTTATGTAAATAATTTATTTTCTAATTTTCAAGATTTATTTTCTAAGTTCAATGAACGGTCTTATTATTTTAGGTAACTTTGTGTTGTCTAATACTAGAAACCTGGGCAAAGTGATTTCGGCACAGTTCAGGGTTTCCCACTCCATCCGTTTTTTGAATACTACTTTTTTCAAAGAAAAAAAATCATCTTTATAAATATTAGAAACTTAACGGGAAGGGTGTTTTTCTTGAAATTGTTGTAGAACCTACCACGATTTTTTATCTAAATAATACTGTTTAAAAAAAAAACGGACCAGCGAGAGTCCTATACAGTGGCGTACCAAAGTGGTGTTATCTATAGTCGTGATTTGGAACAGAAAGATTATCCTTATAAAATCACAGGAAACCCGTATTTTCGAAGAAACATTCTGCCTTATTTAATCGCGATTAACACTTTCAGGGACAATGTAATTTTGTTGCTAGAATGTTGAGTTGATTGAGTGATGACACTAGGATTTATGAACAAAATTAATTTAGAAATAAGCAAAAGCATTTCTTTACAAATATTTTAAACCAACAATTTATAAGAAAATTCTGATGCCATGCTGCTATTGGAAATAAAAAATAAGCTGGTTATGTAATATCCCAACTCTCTTGAAATAGTAAAATAAATCCAAAATTCCTTTTCGAAAATACAGGTATACATAACACCTTTCTGTCAGTTAATGCAGAGGACCCAGCGATAGCAAAAATTTTATTTCGAACCACCATTATTGAAAAGCGACAAATATTGTGTAAATGTCTTTATCAAATAAAGTAGAATCTACTACGAAATTTATTATTCGAAAAACTGGTGATACGAATTAAAATTTTTCCTATCACTGCGGTCTATGGTTAACCCTTGAGGGGCAGTAGGATACATTATATCCCACCTATGATTAAGGAAGATTTTCACCAATAAAAATTTTATTAAATATTACTATTCTAACTTTGTTCAAAAAAAGACGTAAAATTGCTTTTTCCTATTTGCCAATAAAATTTCTGTAAGATTCCGGTATTAATTCCACATTACATAAACCAAAGTTGCCACGTCTCCGGCTTTTTGCCCACTGCTATTATTTTAGAGAAAATGTTGCTCTTTTAAATCGATCAAATGTTCCGATTAAAAAAAAGAACATTTTCTGTATTAAAATACTGATATGCAAAAGGCTGGAGACTTGGAAACTCTGAATGAACATAATTAATTGCCCATGAAAGGGTTAATGCGTCGAAATGACAAAAAACGTTGACAGCGTTAGATCTATTTTGTGTATATGCAATCAGTGTTGCCAAGTGGGCTACTTTTTTTAAATTCAGATTTCAGGATTGACACCACTTCTCTGAAATGGTATAATTCCCCTTGTTTTCGCTTTAATTAATATGTCATTAAATAAGGCGATTTTTATTATTTCAAAAAATTGGTACCAATCAAGAAATCTGAATTTAAAAAAAGTAGCCCACTGGCAACACTGTATGTAATTAAATACATTAAAAGAGTTTCAGTGTTATCGAAACTGAATACTCTCCATAATAGAGCTAATTAAATTATCCCACAGTTATTTGGTAGATATTTTACATTCAATTTTAATTCAAAGATAATTATTGGGTCTTTCGGAAAGTCGTGTCCGTTTGGGAAATTCAATTCGTACAGGAAAATTCTATCATTTAATTACACTGGGGAAGATTTTTTTACACAATTTCTGTTGACTTCAATTTTTTAGCTGTTTTTAAGTCAAAAAAGCGTTCTGATTTGAAAACTGCAATTAGTTTTCTTGTATCATGTCACGTTTTTTCTCTACAACTTATATTAATGTGACCACACTACGCTGAATCGGGCGTGAGTCATAGGAAGTTTTAGTTTTCTACTAATGGCTGAAGTAAACATTCTCCGATCGGGGAGTCTTAAATGTAATGTAGATATACCAAGTATCCTTATTTTATGTGTATGTGGCATAGCAGAGCTCTGGAGAAGCATTGGTTCCAGACAAATAGGCCTCCAAGATCTGACCTCAAACCTGGTGATCCAAACATTTTGCATTAGCCACTTGTCGGCAGAAAGAACGTCATATTCCCACCTCTGCATATAAAACTGGGTCTAATGAAGCAGTTCGTGAAAGCTTTGTCAACTGTAGAAGACTGTTTCAAGTATCTCATTTCGAAATTTTCAAACCTGTCATTTACAAAGATAAAGGCAGGTGTATTCGACGGTCCACAGATTCGGCAGCTCATGAGAGATGGACATTTTATCGGAACAATGACAGAACTCCAAACGAATTCTTGGTTGGCATTCAAAAACCTTGTCAAAGCTTTTTTGAAAATACGCGAGTACAGTATTACACCGAAAATTTTCAGCAACTTTTTGAGAGTTTGAAAATGCTTTGTTGCAACATGAGCATCAAACTTCATTTTCTGCATATCCATCTTGATAACTTCCCGAAAAATCTTGGTGCGGTCAGTGATGAGCAGGGTGAGCGATTCCACCAACATTTGAAGCTCATGGAAGAACGGTATCAAGGTAGATGGGATAAACATATGATGCCTGACTATAGTTGGAGCAAAAAGCGAGATTCTCCACAAACTGAACAGTCCAAGAAAATCTACAAGCGAAAATTTTTGCCTTAACCCTCTCGCTGCGTAATTGTTTTATCAAAATAGCTTCAAAAATTGCGGATTTAACCCCTTCGCGAGGAGCGTCTTTTAAGAATTTTTTATTCTTTTGTCACTGGTTTTTCAAAAGAAAATTTTTGTCCAATTTAATAGGAAAAATGCTCCGATTAAATAAGGTAAAATTTACAATAAAAAAATAACTGGTGGGAATAATCAAGGAGGGTTAATTAGGCGGAAAATTTTTCTACTTTTACGTTTCCCGAGGAAATCTCGGGTTGCACAGCAAGAGGGTTAATATGTACTTTTTTCGTTTTGTAAAAGCTTTTACTACTTGTAAGAGTACAATGTAGCTTATAGAAAGTATATATATACGTTGTATGAATAATATGTTTGGTTTTTTTCTTTATTTACCTTTATATCCACATTAAGTATGATTTTTGGTATATCCTGTAGCTTAAAAAGTTGACGTGATTGAAAAAAACCTGGGGTCATTTTTCGATTTAGATACCAATAATTAGCCAAAAACAGGTGCCAGATCTAAGTCAACAAAATGTGTGTTCTACAGCGTTATTAGACTTCGACTGCGATATCTAATGTCTAATAATTACCGGGCAAAATTTATCGGTACGAATTTATACTCCCAAACGGACACGACTTTCCGAACAACCCAATACATTCAAAGACAGATTTTTATTGATACAGAAATAATATTACATTTTATAAAAACATCTTGTTTATTGCAATACATGCGCTGTGTGCGTATTAACCAATTTTACCAGATTCTTATGATTTGGAATTAAATGTTTATACAGAATGTATGTTTGAGTTTCGCGATTTCAGGGCACATATTTTTGTCTTATTTAACGACATAATTCTGAGATTAAATAAAACGAATATTATTATTTGAAAACCTATGAAAAAATGAACAAATTAAAAAATAGTTGCCTCTACGAAATTGTGTTATATTAAGGGGACACGGTACTTTTTAAATTCCATTTTCCTGTAATATACTATAATATCTGTAGTGGCATTATATTTATTACAGTCATTAAGGGTAACTTTGATCCATGAGGTAACTTTGCACCACGTCCAAATTTTCAACATACACTGATGTCCAAAATTAAGGACCAATCACAAAATGCTTATTTTCAAGTACGCGAATACTCAAAAGGAATTAATATAATTCGAATAATTACTATCTCTACAGCACAGCTAGTCCATATAACATCTCATTCATGCCACACATGGTCACAAGTGTCACAGTCACTGCGGTGAAGCAGAAAAATAGGAAATTCCATACATCTCATTATGAGTCTCAAATGATCACTATATGTGACTCCACTGAGACGTCACTGTGACTGCTGATTTGTGACGAGTCACCGTGGGACTTTACAATGTAGTTACATTGTGACTCTCATGTGACTTATCTGCAGACTCAATTTCAAAGTCATCGTTAACACTGCATTGTGATGAATTACCAAATAATGTCACAGTAAAGTCACATGATGACTTTCAGGTGACAGAGAGACTACTGTGAAGTCACCATTGTGCTCTTTTGTGAAAAGTCACCATGTGACTATAATGCGATATTATTTGCTGACTTATCATAATGCAACGTTCATGATGACTTTGAAATTGAGTCTAAAAATGACAGTCAGATGAGAGTCACAATGTAACTACATTGTAAAGTCTCATGATGACTCATCACAAAGCAGCAGTCACAGTGACGTCTCAGTGGGGTCACCTATAGTGATCATTTGAGACTCATAATGAGATGCATGGAATTTCCTATTTTTTGTTTCACCGTAGTGACTGTGACACTTGTGACCATGTGTGACATGAAGGAGATGCTATATAGACTAGCTGTGCTGTTGGGATGGTAATTATTTGAATTAACTTATTTCCTTTTGAGTACTCGCTTACTTAAATATTATCATTCTGTGATTGGTCCTTAATTTTGGACACCAGTGTATTTGACTACAAAAGGCTGGTTAAACTCCAGTGCTGTACTCTGTTGGTTAGGTTATAAACTGGGATCTCTACTCTTTACTTTAGAACATGTATTGCCAATATTATACACAATCAATTGCATAACCCAACTATTATTGTGAAGTACTGTTTTCAAGTTAATTTTGAATGCTGTTTTGAAGTTGTTGTAATCCAATAAAATTTTTATAGTAAGTAAAAATATACTCATTTATCAGACATATTATTATCTAAATGTTCTAAAGTGTTATTATTTTGCTATTATGTATTTCCTAATAGTCAGTAAAATGTAAAATTAGAAGGCGCTACCATTTTACCTTATTTTCAGTTTAATTTTGAGCTGGTTCAAAGTTAGGTATAGGTTTATTGTTAACTGATTAATACTGTATAATTTTCTGTCCATAAAAACTATGTGAAATAATGATTAAAAAATTACAAAAAAATTCATATCTTATGGTTATACGAAAATACCATTTTCTTGTCAAAAATTCCCCATATGTGCACGTATATTATATATGAATACCGAAATTGCACATTTAATATAACATGTAAATATTTTCAAAAATATGTGTAACATAAAATGAATTTAAAGACGTTATTTGGGGCTTAGCTACTCAAATTTGACATCCAAAACATTCGACCAGGGATGGGAGTTTGGCCTCAAATTTTAATTCGACATTTTATATTCATACCGGAAATTTTCAAAGAAGAATTTTTACTTGTGTGATCGTAAATCTCTCTCTCTCTCTCATTAAATAAATCATATTATACTATTCTTTATTTCTGGTATGGACACAAAATTTCTGAATAAGAATGGAGGCCAAACTGGCGACATTTCTATTCTTGTTTGATTAATACTAGTACTAGTATGTACTACTGTAACTGTGGATATATTATTGAGTTAAAACATTGAAAATTGTTTTTCACTGCATTTTTATGTTTTATATGAACAATAAACAGTTCTTTTTTTACTAAATATTCTAGTTGTCTTCTTCCAATCTTCTTTTGCATAATATTCATTGTAATATCATAAATTATACAAATATTGTGATGTTGGGAAATGTAAATTAGGAGTCTTTATATATCTTATAAAAACCTTTTTTTGTTCTAAGCTGTCCTAACTATAATACTTTTATTATAAAGTCTTATTTTATATCATATTTATAAGACGGAGCAATGTTACCCTACATGGCTGGATAACTTTGAACCAGGATAAAAATACATTTTTTATTGTTTATATTATGATTATTCCTTAATTTCTGATAGTTATACAATAACTTGATGACATTTCTTCCCTTTTATGCCCCTAGTTGCAACAATATTCTTAAAATAAAAGTGAGGCGTCTGAAAATAGAGAAAATTTGGATCAAAGTTACCCTGAATGACTGTAATATAAAGCACATATAATTTCATATATTTAAAAAAAAATGTTGTGGAACAGTCTATTTTACCGTAATTTCGCGCGTATACGCCGCAGCTCAGAAAATTCGATTTCCTGCCGGAATTTGTTATAAATAAAATGTGACTTGCTTTTGCTTAGCATTTATTTGACTTCATTTATTAAATAAAATTTCCGATATGAAAAAGACTTAACTAAGCCGCGGCGTATACGCGGGAAATTACGGTACTTATTTTTTATTTACATTTAAAAACCCTACTACGTTTTTTTAATATCAATGTTTTGCTTCAGATTTTTTTTTTGCTACATTTCTTATGGATTTCTTATGGTTAAAAAAAAGTTAATTATGAGTTTGTTGAATTTCTTGATTTTTTACTATACATGAGAGAACAAAAAATCATTTTAAATGTAATATCCCATACATCTAGAAATCCATGCCCAATTTTATGTAGTACATTCTATTGAATTGGAAACAAATTGACACAAGAATATCGATTATAAAAAAGCAGGAGGTATTTTCAAAATGTTAATTGAAAAAACAAATTTAAGTTAAATTGGCTGTTCTACAGGATTTCCTTTTAAAATTATATGAAATCAAATTTACTTTATAGTATGGAATATAATGCCACACAGATATTACAGTACATTACAGTATTATTCAAAATTGAAAAAAAAATAGTTTAGAATGTACTGCGTCATCTATTAATCAGATTTAGAAACAGCTCTATTTTGAATTTAAAGAATATATACGTAAATATATAGATAAATCAATTTCTACAAAATAAAATAAAAAATATGTCCCAGAAAATATTTACAGAAAATTCTTAATGTTGTTAACTGTGACCTATCGAATTTAATCCAGAATGTTTGTTGAATACCTCTTCAAGCAGTGGTGTTACCCGTTTGGGTAACCTGAGTTGTATAAAAGTAATCCATGTGTTGATAACATGTGGAGTTTACACCAGAAATTAAGAATAGTATTCTTTAATTTATTGAATGACACACATTTCGTGATTATTTAAGGTAAAAGTTTCTCTTTTGAAAATTCCGGTTCGAATTGGAAATTAAAAATGGAGGCTAAACTAGCAACCCTGGTACTACAATTTACTAAAAATATTCTTCTTGGCAGATTTATTTTGAAAATGTTGTAGTGAAAGTTTATGGCGGTGATTATTTATCAAAAATTTGAACAAATAGAATAAAAAAATAGTCGCTATATGTCACAAAACCGTAATAATTTTACGTAAGATCATTGTGCTTCAATGTGACGATCCCTATATACAGCAACTTCTTCTACTTAAAATCTTACGTAAAAATAGTATATAAATGCTTTATAGTGAGACATTTAAACTTCATGAACCAAACGCGAAACATTTTTCCGTTTTTAAAAAGTTTTCTCTAAAAGAATTTTCTTTTACAATGCACATAGCTCCCTTTAAAAAGTGCCCATATTCCCTAAATGCGATGAAAAATCCCGAAAATTGTTCACGGTTTTTCTTTTTTAACTTTGAAAATCAAATATCCTTACGGACGTCAAGGGCTACAATGTGTATTTCAGTTACCTGAAGTGTAAACTTCGGAAAAGGAGAAAAGGATTAAAATTAGAGTTCTAATGTATTCTACGCATTTAGGCATAGATGCGAACATCTCTTAATTATTCCGGAGTCTGATAGAAAACGAAAATGTTTTCAACCGTAAATTTTATTTAATCAAAAATTTCAAGATGAAATATAAAATGTACCTTATCGAAAGAAGACACAGTTCCTTATACATATTTTCCGGTTTAAAACATGATTGTCTTGGATCAGACTCCGGAATAATTAAGAGATGTTGGCATCTATGATTTAGGTAAATTGTTTTCTTTAGTGGCCTATTAGCGACAAAGACGGTGTCCTAAATGCGAGGATATTAACTAAAGTAAGTTTATATAGTATTTCCATAAATTTTATTAAACTTATGTTTAAATCAGAAATTGTGTTCAACCCCTTACCTATTTCATTTTTTTTAATAAACTAGAAATACGGGCGGAACACCACTTTTATCGTGTATAATCGAAAAATATCTGACAGTAAATAAAGAAAAGATCAGAGTTACAAATTAGTGGTACCCAAAAATTTTTAGTAACAGAGGAAGCAAAGTCTACTTGCCCGATTCGTGTTCGGTCAAAACAGTTACGTGGTTAAATACGCTCTGTTCAGTCAATAAATTAAGAATTTCAACATGATCCTCCAATAGTGTTTTCCTTGAACGGGTTTTTCTCTTTTCATACTCATTTATAAGAGGAAGTTATAATTTTTTTTTCTGAAACATTCCTAGTAGAACTTCTGGTATTTAGTTAGTAGAAGAATACTACTTGGATGTACGGGTGACAATTAGCTTGGTAGCATGCGGATTCGCCATCCCTGTTACTGTTCATTTCACATTAAGGTTACAGATTTTACAGTTTAATGTTCCAGAATTATTCAGAAATCTTAACTTAGTTTTAATAAACATTTCTAGCAATTTTTATATAAATATACGGGTGTCTATAATTAAACTACCCCCATTTTAGAGTTGCCTACGGACGAAACTACTGTTCGGAAAATTGTGAAATTTTATGGCAGATGGGATGGGAACTTGTATGAGAGAAAAATAAATTAGTTCAAAAAAACGCCAGTAGCGGGCGCTTTTTCACCAATTATGCATTTAGAAACATTTAAAGTCGTTTACAAATTTTATTACAAAAAAACATGCTTCAAAGTTCACCGCAGTGCGTACTGGGAAATGCTAAGAACATCCCACAAATGCTGCCTTAAACACCAAATAAAGTTTTGGCATTATCACGACTTACCAGAGCTGTTGCCAGTGGGATACTTTTTTTAAATTCAGATTTCTTGATTGGCACCACTTTTTTGCAACGGTAAATTTCCCTTTGTTTTAGCCTTACTTAATATGTCATTAAATAAGGCGCATTTTACCATTTCAAAAATGTGGTGCCAATCAAGAATCTGATTTTAAAAAAAGTAGCCCATCTAGCAACACAGCTTACCAGATATTTCAAATACCCACAAAGCCAAAAGTCACATGGATTGAGGTTTGGGGATCGGGAAGGCCACGGATTGCAAAAGTGGCGGCTGATGACACGTTTTTCTGCGAAGTGATGATTAAAGACATCCTTAACATACAGGCTAATGTGTTGAGAAGCACCATCTTGCATAAAAATTGTGCGTGAATATATGTCAATGTATGATAAAAGTGTAATTCAAACAAAAATGTCCTCTACCGGCGAAATTTTGAACTTTTTTGGCCCAAACGAATTCCCATTCATTCTTTATGTTCTCCACAAACTTTCTGAAGTATGGTTTCGTCCGTAGACAACTTTAAAATAGGGTCGTTTATTTATGGACACCCTGCTGTGTTGCCAGATTGGCATAAATATTTTTTGAGAAAGTCTGAATTCGTGCCAGAAATTAAAAATAGTACTCTTGCTTTATTTAATAACAGAAATATTTTGATTACGTAAAGTAAAGATTCCTGTTTCAAA
Source organism: Maratus speciosus (assembly GCA_963932465.1). Classification (NCBI taxonomy): domain Eukaryota; kingdom Metazoa; phylum Arthropoda; class Arachnida; order Araneae; family Salticidae; genus Maratus; species Maratus speciosus. Next base: position 4,218 of record CAWVRF010000064.1, on the reverse strand, counting down.
ATTTCCAGTATGAATTTGAAATTTCTAAATAAAAATGGAGGCGAAACAGGCAACCCTGACACCGGGGATATAACGTGACGCACATATACATACGTAATCACCACAAAGCAATGGAAAATGAGAGATCACGGGGGTATTTTTTTCACCCGATGCTAGATTATATATCTAGAGAGCTATCCGAGTAACTCTCGGTGTCAACTTTTCAATTCTCTGAGCTATAAAAGTACCGCTATATACGTTCTCGGTCTTTTCAGATATTATCTACGAACCTTTTACTTAAAAAAAAAAGATGATAACACTAAACAGAAGTAAGTATATGAAAATATCAAGAATCAGACTTAACTCGAACCTAAACTGAACCTAGTGGTGTTGCTTTTTTTGCAAATCGTTGCTTTGAAATGTACCACACAAAAGCAACATTGTTTTTACAAACAAAACCTATTTTCAGACATTTGTACAACATTTGAGTAAGGTTTTAGTCAAGTCTATGTAAAATTTTATGTTAAAAATGATGTTTTCTTATGCGGAACTTTTTTTAAAATATAAAACAAAAACATGCCTTTTTCAATAATTTCATATCAAGTATTAATTTTTAGTGCATTTAAATAGTTCCTTCATTATCAATAAGAACAGTTCGAAGTTTTTAATTAAAAAATTATTAAAATACATATCTTCCAAGTATTTAAAAAAAATCATGAAAGTACCAAATAAACTCAGACCAGATGGTGATATGCGGTCGAAATAGCTGAGACCTCAAAGTGTTAACATTTTAAATTTAAGGAAACGGATTTGTATTTTGTTGATGACCAGTGTTGCCAGATTGAGGGCTTATTTAACTCAGATTATTTGACTTTCTCCACTTTTTTAAAATAGTATAATTTACCTTATTTTTCAGAATTTTTAATCTACTTTTAAATAGGCCGAATATTTCTATTTCAAAAAAGCGGTGACGATCAACAATCTGGGGACATATAAGTCCCCAATCTGGCAACAATGGGGGTGACGAACCCATGTGCCAATAAGCCAATTGCCGTCAGTCTTTCTGAAAAGTGAAATATTTAGTGACATAATTTATGAAATTAGTGTTTAAAATAAAACAGAATATTTAGGGAAATGCTTTAACTATTATAACAAATTTCGAAAAGAAGAAACGTTTTTCGAATATACACGAAACGTAGCCATTTTTTTACAGTACAGAGGTAAAAATTTTTAACTGCTTCCAAATGTGTTTACCTTGTGACACTTTTAGTCTGCTTATGTGCTTATAAAAAACTTCATCATTACCAATTTCCACTATTAGCAACGTTGAAATATAAATTTAATCTGCATATTTTGGTCCATGCGTACCAGGTTCTGTGTGTCCCTAGAACACAAAAGGTACCTTCCAGGGTTGCCCGATATGACTTTTTTAAATTCTGAAATTTTACGTTAACGCCGGGAATTGTGTATTGCATTAGTTTATTTTTTTAAAGACATTCATTGCGTAATTACCTAAAGAAAAAAATTTGTTTAAAATTTCCGATGTTAATTCGAAACTTTCAGCTTGAAAGCAGAGGCCAAACTGGCAACTCACGTTTCTTTCCGTGCTAGTTGTTTTCCACACAATATGGCCAAAAGTGACCGGTCACTTGCGATTTTAGACGTTTTGTTAAATATCTAGAAAAATACATGAGGTATTAACCTGAAACTGCAGGTCTGTAAACAGTGTAGTATAGGTCATATATTTCCGCGAAGATTTTTTCCCGAAACCCCATAGGGAAACGCCAACACATTGAGAAAGAACGAATATCTTTTGGATAACACTGTAAAAACGAATGTAACAAAAGCGTTCAAACTCGATATTATTAATAAGTGGATTATTGTAATATACTGTGTTCATTTTTATGAGGATAACATGTATACTCGTAGAGAAATTAAGGTTTTTGTAAAAACAGTCCCAAATTTCGGCAAGTTTTTTTGCTTATAATTTGCAGAGCTCTCAATATATAAAATAAAGCACTTTTCATAAAATATGAAAAACAAAATTGTACACAATACTCTGTATTCAGAATTAAAAAATAATAAAAATTGGATGAAAAATGAGCAGGTTTACTAAAAATGTTTCACTGCGCATGTGCGAATGCAATCAAAATATAATATGCTATAATATATTAGTTATGTATATAGAGCAACTTTTGTGAAAGTCTCAAAATCATAGATTGAAAATTCTGAAAATTGTTGTCGATAGAATAAGCTCGAAATCCGTTGTTCCCAAAAGGAAACAAAAATATGAGGGGTTGTATCCAAATATAGTAGTACGCGCGATATTGTGTATGCTATCTTGGCACTAATCAACATATATTTGATACAGCCCCTCATCTTTTTGCTTCTTTTGGGGAACAACGGATTTCGAGCTTATTCTATCGACAATAATTTTCAGAATTTTCAAGCTATGATTTTGAGACTTTCACAAAAGTTGCTCTATGTACATAGCTAATATATTATGCACATTATATTTTGATTGCATGCGCAGTGAAACATTTTTTAGTAAACCTGCTCATTTTTCATCCAATTTTTATTATTTTTTAATTCTGATTACAGAGTATTGTGCACAATTTTGTTTTTCATATTTTATGAAAAGAGCTTTTATATATATAGATTGAGAACTCTGCAAATTAAAAGCAAAAAGACTTGGCGAAATTTGGGACTGTTTTTACAAAAACCATAATTTCTCTACGAGCATACATGCTATCCTCATGGAAATGAACACAGTATATTACAATAAGCCACTTATTAATAATCTCGAGCTTAAACGCTTTTGCTCCATTAGTTTTTACAGGATTATCCAAAATATATTCGTTTTTTTTTTTCAATTTGTTGTCGTTTCCCTGTGGGGTTTCGGGAAAAAATCTTCGCGGAAATATATGACCCATACTATACTGTTTACAGACCTGCAGTTTCACGTTAATTCATCAAGTATTTTTCTAGATATTTAACAAAACGTCTAAAATCGCAAGTGACCGGTCACCTTTGGCTATATAGTGTATTTCATTTCTGGCACATGCGACTATTTCTATTTTCTTATCGCACCACTATTTTAAGAAAATAAATTTTATAATATATTTTTTCTAGCAGATGTTGTCAAAGTGTATGTGATTTTTTTTTTAAACGGTGCGAGATAGAATTAAAAAATAGTGTGCAGCCCTGCTATTACGTACAAAAATATATGTATTTTTACGATGCAGTTGCTCGGCGTTCATTGGAAATAATGGGAAGCCTTATATTAACTCCAAATAATTTTGTTCGTAAATTCCTTTGTCATTCAATCTTTTTTTTTTTTTCATTTTAGCAATAGATGTACTTTTTCCAGAAAGGTTTCAATAAAAGTAAATCTTGACACAGAATATCGACATGTGATGAAAAAACATATTAAATTAAACATATCGTCCATTTGATAGGTGTGGCTGATAGGAATATTGCGCTTAGACATCACAGTTTCAATGTTGTCAAAAAAGACCAGCTGTCTTAGGGTTGTCAGTTTGGCCTTCACTTTTAGTCAAAAAATTTGGATTCAGACCAGAAAATACAAAAGGTTTATTCAGATTTATTCAATTACAGACTTTTTTTTTGAATACTTAAAGTAAAAAATCTTCAACATTTACGAATTGAAGTCGGAATTTCGGGATAAATATACCATGGAACTGTTAATAAAGAGGAAATGGCACATCTTCAAAATGGTGAAGCTTCAAATGTAACCGCTTTCGCGGGGGTTGATTACCGCCGGTTGAAACTTCTAACAGTAAATTTATATAGGCATTTTTTCCTTATTTAAACTTCTTATTGATGCAAATTTTCCGTTATAAATAATAGCAGAACAGACTTTCATTTTTCCTGGTGAAAGTTTACTCTGGCGGCCCAGCGTTTTCTCCATATTGTGACAACCAACGAAACAAGCTGACTGTTTTACCAGGCAAACCGGCACCAGTAACAGCAAATAGAAAATTTTAACATATCTATGATAAAATATTTCCATGAAGAAGACGAAATTTTCTATAAAATTTTACTTGTGGGAATTTTCACCGTCGGTAATCGGAAACTGTAGTTCCGATTTAAACGAAGCAGCGGCCATCTTGTGACAACCTCTTCAGTAACTTCACTCGCAACTGGTAGACAGCACTCTAGCTATCTCCTCCTCTTTACCCATAACTCCACTAAAAATACAGGTCAAACAGGCAAGGG
>CAWVRF010000063.1:0-92133 GCA_963932465.1 Maratus speciosus | reverse complement strand
TGTTTAATATGCGGCATTAATTTTTAATGAATTTTCTAACAATGGTTTGATTGTTGAAACAATATATTCGGTTTAACTCTATTATTTATTAAGAAATTAATTTTCAGCCGTGCACCGGAATTCAATTCATAGATATTGCGTGTTTTATATGCGGTGTCACTTTTTCATGAATTTTCTAACAATGTTTTGATTGTTGAAACAGTATATTCGGTTTCACTTTATTATTTATTAAGAAATTAATTTTCAGCCGTGCACCGGAATTCAATTCATAGATATTGCGTGTTTTATATCCGGTATCACTTTTTAATGAATTTTCTAACAATGGTTTCATTGTTGAAAAAATATGTTCAGTTTCACTTTATTATTTATTAAGAAATTAATTTTCAGCAGTGCACCGGAATTCAATTCATAGATATTGCGTGTTTTATATACGGTATTACTTTTTTATGAATTTTATAACAATGGTTTGATTGTTGAAACAATATATTCGGTTTCACTTTATTATTTATTAAGAAATTAATTTTCAGCAGTGCACCGGAATTCAAGTCATAGATCATGCATGTTTTATATCCGGTATCAATTTTTAATGAATTTTCTAACAATGGTTTGATTGTTGAAACAATATAATCGGTTTCACTTTATTATTTATTAAGAAATTAATTTTCAGCAGTGCACCGGAGTTCATTTCACAGATATTGCGAGTTTTGTATCCGGTATTACTTTTTAATAAATTTTCTAACTCTGGTTTGATTGTTGAAACAATATATTGGGTTTCACTTTATTATTTATTAAGAAATTAATTTTCAGCCGTTCACCGGAATTCAATTCATAGATATTGCGTGTTTTATATGCGGTGTCACTTTTTAATGAATTTTCTAACAATGTTTTGATTGTTGAAACAATATATTCGGTTTCACTTTATTATTTATTAAGAAATTAATTTTCAACAGTGCACCGGAATTCAAGTCATAGATATTGCGTGTTTTATATCCGGTATCAAATTTTAATGAATTTTCTAACAATGATTTGATTGTTGAAACAATATATTCGCTGTCACTTTATTATTTAGTAAGAAATTAATTTTCAGCAGTGCACCGGAATTCAATTCAAAGATATTGCGTGTTTTATATCCGGTATCACTTTTTAATGAATTTTCTAACAATGGTTTGATTGTTGAAATAATATATTCGGTTTCACTTTATTATTTATTAAGAAATTAATTTTCAGCCGTGCACCGGAATTCAATTCATAGATATTGCGTGTTTTATATCCGGTATCACTTTTTAATGAATTTTCTAACAACGTTTTGATTGTTGAAACAATATATTCGCTGTCACTTTATTATTTATTAAGAAATTAATTTTCAGCAGTGCACCGGAATTCAATTCATAAATATTGCGTGTTTTATATACGGTATCACTTTTTTATGAATTTTATAAAAATGGTTTGATTGTTGAAACAATATATTCGGTTTCACTTTATTATTTATTAAGAAATTAATTTTCAGCCGTGCACCGGAATTCAATTCATAGATATTGCTTGTTTAATATGCGGCATTAATTTTTAATGAATTTTCTAACAATGGTTTGATTGTTGAAACAATATATTCGGTTTAACTCTATTATTTATTAAGAAATTAATTTTCAGCCGTGCACCGGAATTCAATTCATAGATATTGCGTGTTTTATATCCGGTGTCACTTTTTAATGAATTTTCTAACAATGTTTTGATTATTGAAACAATATATTCGGTTTCACTTTATTATTTATTAAGAAATTAATTTTCAGCAGTGCACCGGAATTCAAGTCATAGATATTGCCTGTTTTATATCCGGTATCAATTTTTAATGAATTTTCTAACAATGGTTTCATTGTTGAAACAATATATTCGGTTTCACTTTATTATTTTTTAAGAAATTAATTTTCAGCAGTGCACCGGAGTTCATTTCATAGATATTGCGTGTTTTGTATCCGGTATTACTTTTTAATGAATTTTCTAACTATGGTTTGATTGTTGAAACAATATATTCGGTTTCACTTTATTATTTATTAAGAAATTAATTTTCAGCAGTGCACCGGAATTCAATACATAGATATTGCGTGTTTTATATCCGGTATCACTTTTTATTGAATTTTCTAACAATGGTTTGATTGTTGAAAAAATATATTGTGTTTCACTTTATTATTTATTAAGAAATTAATTTTCAGCCGTTCACCGGAATTCAATTCATAGATATTGCGTGTTTTATATGCGGTATTACTTTTTAATGAATTTTCTAACAATGTTTTGATTGTTGAAACAGTATATTCGGTTTCACTTTATTATTTATTAAGAAATTAATTTTCAGCCGTGCACCGGAATTCAATTCATAGATATTGCGTGTTTTATATCCGGTATCACTTTTTAATGAATTTTCTAACAATGGTTTCATTGTTGAAAAAATATGTTCAGTTTCACTTTATTATTTATTAAGAAATTAATTTTCAGCAGTGCACCGGAATTCAATTCATAGATATTGCGTGTTTTATATACGGTATTACTTTTTTATGAATTTTATAACAATGGTTTGATTGTTGAAACAATATATTCGGTTTCACTTTATTATTTATTAAGAAATTAATTTTCAGCAGTGCACCGGAATTCAAGTCATAGATCATGCGTGTTTTATATCCGGTATCAATTTTTAATGAATTTTCTAACAATGGTTTGATTGTTGAAACAATATAATCGGTTTCACTTTATTATTTATTAAGAAATTAATTTTCAGCCGTGCACCGGAATTCAATTCATAGATATTGCGTGTTTTTTATCCGGTGTCACTTTTTAATGAATTTTCTAACAATGTTTTGATTGTTGAAACAATATATTCGGTTTCACTTTATTATTTATTAAGAAATTAATTTTCAGCAGTGCACCGGAATTCAAGTCATAGATATTGCCTGTTTTATATCCGGTATCAATTTTTAATGAATTTTCTAACAATGGTTTCATTGTTGAAACAATATATTCGGTTTCACTTTATTATTTTTTAAGAAATTAATTTTCAGCAGTGCACCGGAGTTCATTTCATAGATATTGCGTGTTTTGTATCCGGTATTACTTTCTAATGAATTTTCTAACTATGGTTTGATTGTTGAAACAATATATTCGGTTTCACTTTATTATTTATTAAGAAATTAATTTTCAGCAGTGCACCGGAATTCAAGTCACAGATATTGTGTGTTTTATATCCGGTATCAATTTTTAATGAATTTTCTAACAATGGTTTGATTGTTGAAACAATATATTCGGTTTCACTTTATTATTTATTAAAAAATTAATTTTCAGCAGTGCACCGGAATTCAAGTCATAGATATTGCGTGTTTTATATCCGGTATCAATTTTTATTGAATTTTCTAACAATGGTTTCATTGTTGAAATAATATATTCAGTTTCACTTTATTATTTATTAAGAAATTAATTTTCAGCAGTGCACCGGAGTTCATTTCATAGATATTGCGTGTTTTGTATCCGGTATTACTTTTTAATGAATTTTCTAACAATGTTTTGATTGTTGAAACAATATATACGGTTTCACTTTATTATTTATTAAGAAATTAATTTTCAGCAGTGCACCGGAGTTCATTTCACAGATATTGCGAGTTTTGTATCCGGTATTACTTTTTAATGAATTTTCTAACTATGGTTTGATATTTGAAACAATATATTCGGTTTCACTTTATTATTTATTAAGAAATTAATTTTCAGCCGTGCACCGGAATTCAATTCATAGATATTGCGTGTTTTATATCCGGTATCACTTTTTATTGAATTTTCTAACAATGGTTTGATTGTTGAAACAATATATTGGGTTTCACTTTATTATTTATTAAGAAATTAATTTTCAGCCGTTCACCGGAATTCAATTCATAGATATTGCGTGTTTTATATGCGGTGTCACTTTTTAATGAATTTTCTAACAATGTTTTGATTGTTGAAACAATATATTCGGTTTCACTTTATTATTTATTAAGAAATTAATTTTCAGCAGTGCACCGGAATTCAAGTCATAGATATTGCGTGTTTTATATCCGGTATCAAATTTTAATGAATTTTCTAACAATGGTTTGATTGTTGAAACAATATATTCGGTTTCACTTTATTATTTATTAAGAAATTAATTTTCAGCAGTGCACCGGAATTCAATTCATAGATATTGCGTGTTTTATATCCGGTATCACTTTTTAATGAATTTTCTAACAATGATTTGATTGTTGAAACAATATATTCGCTGTCACTTTATTATTTATTAAGAAATTAATTTTCAGCAGCGCACCGGAATTCAATTCATAGATATTGCGTGTTTTATACGGTATTACTTTTTTATGAATTTTATAACAATGGTTTGATTGTTGAAACAATATATTCGGTTTCACTTTATTATTTATTAAGAAATTAATTTTCAGCAGTGCACCGGAATTCAAGTCATAGATCATGCGTGTTTTATATCCGGTATCAATTTTTATTGAATTTTCTAACAATGGTTTCATTGTTGGAATAATATATTCGGTTTCACTTTATTATTTATTAAGAAATTAATTTTCAGCAGTGCACCGGAGTTCATTTCATAGATATTGCGTGTTTTGTATCCGGTATTACTTTTTAATGAATTTTCTAACATTGTTTTGGTTGTTGAAACAATATATTCGGTTTCACTTTATTATTTATTAAGAAATTAATTTTCAGCAGTGCACCGGAGTTCATTTCATAGATATTGCGTGTATTGTATCCGGTATTACTTTTTAATGAATTTTCTAACTATGGTTTGATTGTTGAAACAATATATTCGGTTTCAATTTATTATTTATTAAGAAATTAATTTTCAGCCGTGCACCGGAATTCAATTCATAGATATTGCGTGTTTTATATCCGGTATCACTTTTTAATGAATTTTCTAACAATGATTTGATTGTTGAAACAATATATTCGCTGTCACTTTATTATTTAGTAAGAAATTAATTTTCAGCAGTGCACCGGAATTCAATTCATAGATATTGCGTGTTTTATATCCGGTATCACTTTTTAATGAATTTTCTAACAATGGTTTGATTGTTGAAAAAATATATTCGGTTTCACTTTATTATTTATTAAGAAATTAATTTTCAGCCGTGCACCGGAATTCAATTCATAGATATTGCGTGTTTTATATCCGGTGTCACTTTTTAATGAATTTTCTAACAATGTTTTGATTGTTGAAACAATACATTGGGTTTCACTTTATTATTTATTAAGAAATTAATTTTGAGCAGTGCACCGGAATTCAATTCATAGATATTGCCTGTTTTATATTCGGTATCACTTTTTAATGAATTTTCTAACAACGTTTTGATTGTTGAAACAATATTTTCGCTGTCACTTTATTATTTATTAAGAAGTTAATTTTCAGCAGTGCACCGGAATTCAATTCATAGATATTGCGTGTTTTATATACGGTATCACTTTTTTATGAATTTTATAACAATGGTTTGATTGTTGAAACAATATATTTGGTTTCACTTTATTATTTATTAAGAAATTAATTTTCAGCCGTGCACCGGAATTCAATTCATAGATATTGCTTGTTTAATATGCGGCATTAATTTTTAATGAATTTTCTAACAATGGTTTGATTGTTGAAACAATATATTCGGTTTAACTCTATTATTTATTAAGAAATTAATTTTCAGCCGTGCACCGGAGTTCAATTCATAGATATTGCGTGTTTTATATCCGGTGTCACTTTTTAATGAATTTTCTAACAATGTTTTGATTGTTGAAACAATATATTCGGTTTCACTTTATTATTTATTAAGAAATTGATTTTCAGCAGTGCACCGGAATTCAAGTCATAGATATTGCCTGTTTTATATCCGGTATCAATTTTTAATGAATTTTCTAACAATGGTTTCATTGTTGAAACAATATATTCGGTTTCACTTTATTATTTTTTAAGAAATTAATTTTCAGCAGTGCACCGGAGTTCATTTCATAGATATTGCGTGTTTTGTATCCGGTATTACTTTTTAATGAATTTTCTAACTATGGTTTGATTGTTGAAACAATATATTCGGTTTCACTTTATTATTTATTAAGAAATTAATTTTCAGCAGTGCACCGGAATTCAAGTCATAGATATTGCGTGTTTTATATACGGTATCACATTTTTATGAATTTTCTAACAACGTTTTGATTGTTGAAACAATATATTCGCTGTCACTTTATTATTTATTAAGAAATTAATTTTCAGCAGTGCACCGGAATTCAATTCATAGATATTGCGTGTTTTATATACGGTATCAATTTTTTATGAATTTTATAACAATGGTTTGATTGTTGAAACAATATATTGTGTTTCACTTTATTATTTATTAAGAAATTAATTTTCAGCCGTGCACCGGAATTCAATTCATAGATATTGCTTGTTTAATATGCGGCGTTAATTTTTAATGAATTTTCTAACAATGGTTTGATTGTTGAAACAATATATTCGGTTTAACTCTATTATTTATTAAGAAATTAATTTTCAGCCGTGCACCGGAATTCAATTCATAGATATTGCGTGTTTTATATCCGGTGTCACTTTTTAATGAATTTTCTAACAATGTTTTGATTGTTGAAACAATATATTCGGTTTCACTTTATTATTTATTAAGAAATTAATTTTCAGCAGTGCACCGGAATTCAAGTCATAGATATTGCCTGTTTTATATCCGGTATCAATTCTTAATGAATTTTCTAACAATGGTTTCATTGTTGAAACAATATATTCGGTTTCACTTTATTATTTTTTAAGAAATTAATTTTCAGCAGTGCACCGGAGTTCATTTCATAGATATTGCGTGTTTTGTATCCGGTATTACTTTTTAATGAATTTTCTAACTATGGTTTGATTGTTGAAACAATATATTCGGTTTCACTTTATTATTTATTAAGAAATTAATTTTCAGCAGTGCACCGGAATTCAAGTCATAGATATTGCGTGTTTTATATCCGGTATCAATTTTTAATGAATTTTCTAACAATGGTTTGATTGTTGAAACAATATATTCGGTTTCACTTTATTATTTATTAAGAAATTAATTTTCAGCAGTGCACCGGAGTTCATTTCATAGATATTGCGTGTTTTGTATTCGGTATTACTTTTTAATGAATTTTCTAACAATGTTTTGATTGTTGAAACAATATATTCGGTTTCACTTTATTATTTATTAAGAAATTAATTTTCAGCAGTGCACCGGAGTTCATTTCATAGATATTGCGAGTTTTGTATCCGGTATTAATTTTTAATGAATTTTCTAACTATGGTTTGATATTTGAAACAATATATTCGGTTTCACTTTATTATTTATTAAGAAATTAATTTTCAGCCGTGCACCGGAATTCAATTCATAGATATTGCGTGTTTTATATCCGGTGTTACTTTTTAATGAATTTTCTAACAATGTTTTGATTGTTGAAACAATATATTCGGTTTCACTTTATTATTTATTAAGAAATTAATTTTCAGCAGTGCACCGGAATTCAAGTCATAGATATTGCGTGTTTTATATCCGGTATCAAATTTTAATGAATTTTCTAACAATGGTTTGATTGTTGAAACAATATATTCGGTTTCACTTTATTATTTATTAAGAAATTAATTTTCAGCAGTGCACCGGAATTCAATTCATAGATATTGCGTGTTTTATATCCGGTATCACTTTTTATTGAATTTTCTAACAATGGTTTGATTGTTGAAACAATATATTGGGTTTCACTTTATTATTTATTAAGAAATTTATTTTCAGCCGTTCACCGGAATTCAATTCATAGATATTGCGTGTTTTATATCCGGTATCACTTTTTAATGAATTTTCTGACAATGGTTTCATTGTTGAAAAAATATGTTCGGTTTCACTTTATTATTTATTAAGAAATTAATTTTCAGCAGTGCACCGGAGTTCATTTCATAGATATTGCGTGTTTTGTATCCGGTATTACTTTTTAATGAATTTTCTAACTATGGTTTGATAGTTAAAACAATATATTCGGTTTCACTTTATTATATATTAAGAAATTAATTTTCAGCCGTGCACCGGAATTCAATTCATAGATATTGCGTGTTTTATATCCGGTGTCACTTTTTAATGAATTTTCTAACAATGTTTTGATTGTTGAAACAATATATTCGGTTTCACTTTATTATTTATTAAGAAATTAATTTTCAGCAGTGCACGAAAAATTCAAGTCATAGATCATGCGTGTTTTATATCCGGTATCACTTTTTATTGAATTTTCTAACAATGGTTTGATTGTTGAAACAATATATTGTGTTTCACTTTATTATTTATTAAGAAATTAATTTTCAGCCGTTCACCGGAATTCAATTCATAGATATTGCGTGTTTTATATGCGGTGTCACTTTTTCATGAATTTTCTAACAATGTTTTGATTGTTGAAACAGTATATTCGGTTTCACTTTATTATTTATTAAGAAATTAATTTTCAGCCGTGCACCGGAATTCAATTCATAGATATTGCGTGTTTTATATCCGGTATCACTTTTTAATGAATTTTCTAACAATGGTTTCATTGTTGAAAAAATATGTTCAGTTTCACTTTATTATTTATTAAGAAATTAATTTTCAGCAGTGCACCGGAATTCAATTCATAGATATTGCGTGTTTTATATACGGTAATACTTTTTTATGAATTTTATAACAATGGTTTGATTGTTGAAACAATATATTCGGTTTCACTTTATTATTTATTAAGAAATTAATTTTCAGCAGTGCACCGGAATTCAAGTCATAGATCATGCGTGTTTTATATCCGGTATCAATTTTTAATGAATTTTCTAACAATGGTTTGATTGTTGAAACAATATAATCGGTTTCACTTTATTATTTATTAAGAAATTAATTTTCAGCCGTGCACCGGAATTCATTTCATAGATATTGCGTGTTTTGTATCCGGTATTACTTTTTAATGAATTTTCTAACTATGGTTTGATAGTTAAAACAATATATTCGGTTTCACTTTATTATATATTAAGAAATTAATTTTCAGCCGTGCACCGGAATTCAATTCATAGATATTGCGTGTTTTATATCCGGTGTCACTTTTTAATGAATTTTCTAACAATGTTTTGATTGTTGAAACAATATATTCGGTTTCACTTTATTATTTATTAAGAAATTAATTTTCAGCAGTGCACGAAAAATTCAAGTCATAGATATTGCGTATTTTATATCCGGTATCAATTTTTAATGAATTTTCTAACAATGGTTTGATTGTTGAAACAATATATTCGGTTTCACTTTATTATTTATTAAGAAATTAATTTTCAGCAGTCCACCGGAATTCAATTCATAGATATTGCGTGTTTTATATCCGGTATCACTTTTTATTGAATTTTCTAACAATGGTTTGATTGTTGAAACAATATATTGTGTTTCACTTTATTATTTATTAAGAAATTAATTTTCAGCCGTTCACCGGAATTCAATTCATAGATATTGCGTGTTTTATATGCGGTGTCACTTTTTCAAGAATTTTCTAACAATGTTTTGATTGTTGAAACAGTATATTCGGTTTCACTTTATTATTTATTAAGAAATCAATTTTCAGCCGTGCACCGGAATTCAATTCATAGATATTGCGTGTTTTATATCCGGTATCACTTTTTTATGAATTTTATAACAATGGTTTGATTGTTGAAACAATATATTCGGTTTCACTTTATTATTTATTAAGAAATTAATTTTCAGCAGTGCACCGGAATTCAAGTCATAGATCATGCGTGTTTTATATACGGTAATACTTTTTTATGAATTTTATAACAATGGTTTGATTGTTGAAACAATATATTCGGTTTAACTTTATTATTTATTAAGAAATTAATTTTCAGCAGTGCACCGGAATTCAAGTCATAGATCATGCGTGTTTTATATCCGGTATCACTTTTTATTGAATTTTCTAACAATGGTTTGATTGTTGAAACAATATATTGTGTTTCACTTTATTATTTATTAAGAAATTAATTTTCAGCCGTTCACCGGAATTCAATTCATAGATATTGCGTGTTTTATATGCGGTGTCACTTTTTCATGAATTTTCTAACAATGTTTTGATTGTTGAAACAGTATATTCGGTTTCACTTTATTATTTATTAAGAAATTAATTTTCAGCCGTGCACCGGAATTCAATTCATAGATATTGCGTGTTTTATATCCGGTATCACTTTTTAATGAATTTTCTAACAATGGTTTCATTGTTGAAAAAATATGTTCAGTTTCACTTTATTATTTATTAAGAAATTAATTTTCAGCAGTGCACCGGAATTCAATTCATAGATATTGCGTGTTTTATATACGGTAATACTTTTTTATGAATTTTATAACAATGGTTTGATTGTTGAAACAATATATTCGGTTTCACTTTATTATTTATTAAGAAATTAATTTTCAGCAGTGCACCGGAATTCAAGTCATAGATATTGCGTGTTTTATATCCGGTATCAAATTTTAATGAATTTTCTAACAATGATTTGATTGTTGAAACAATATATTCGCTGTCACTTTATTATTTAGTAAGAAATTAATTTTCAGCAGTGCACCGGAATTCAATTCAAAGATATTGCGTGTTTTATATCCGGTATCACTTTTTAATGAATTTTCTAACAATGGTTTGATTGTTGAAATAATATATTCGGTTTCACTTTATTATTTATTAAGAAATTAATTTTCAGCCGTGCACCGGAATTCAATTCATAGATATTGCGTGTTTTATATCCGGTATCACTTTTTAATGAATTTTCTAACAACGTTTTGATTGTTGAAACAATATATTCGGTTTCACTTTATTATTTATTAAGAAATTAATTTTCAGCAGTGCACCGGAGTTCATTTCACAGATATTGCGAGTTTTGTATCCGGTATTACTTTTTAATGAATTTTCTAACTATGGTTTGATATTTGAAACAATATATTCCGTTTCACTTTATTATTTATTAAGAAATTAATTTTCAGCCGTGCACCGGAATTCAATTCATAGATATTGCGTGTTTTATATCCGGTATCACTTTTTATTGAATTTTCTAACAATGGTTTGATTGTTGAAACAATATATTGGGTTTCACTTTATTATTTAATAAGAAATTAATTTTAAGCCGTTCACCGGAATTCATTTCATAGATATTGCGTGTTTTATATGCGGTGTCACTTTTTAATGAATTTTCTAACAATGTTTTGATTGTTGAAACAATATATTCGGTTTCACTTTATTATTTATTAAGAAATTAATTTTCAGCAGTGCACCGGAATTCAAGTCATAGATATTGCGTGTTTTATATCCGGTATCAAATTTTAATGAATTTTCTAACAATGATTTGATTGTTGAAACAATATATTCGCTGTCACTTTATTATTTAGTAAGAAATTAATTTTCAGCAGTGCACCGGAATTCAATTCAAAGATATTGCGTGTTTTATATCCGGTATCACTTTTTAATGAATTTTCTAACAATGGTTTGATTGTTGAAATAATATATTCGGTTTCACTTTATTATTTATTAAGAAATTAATTTTCAGCCGTGCACCGGAATTCAATTCATAGATATTGCGTGTTTTATATCCGGTATCACTTTTTAATGAATTTTCTAACAACGTTTTGATTGTTGAAACAATATATTCGCTGTCACTTTATTATTTATTAAGAAATTAATTTTCAGCAGTGCACCGGAATTCAATTCATAGATATTGCGTGTTTTATATACGGTATCACTTTTTTATGAATTCTATAAAAATGGTTTGATTGTTGAAACAATATATTCGGTTTCACTTTATTATTTATTAAGAAATTAATTTTCAGCCGTGCACCGGAATTCAATTCATAGATATTGCTTGTTTAATATGCGGCATTAATTTTTAATGAATTTTCTAACAATGGTTTGATTGTTGAAACAATATATTCGGTTTAACTCTATTATTTATTAAGAAATTAATTTTCAGCCGTGCACCGGAATTCAATTCATAGATATTGCGTGTTTTATATCCGGTGTCACTTTTTAATGAATTTTCTAACAATGTTTTGATTGTTGAAACAATATATTCGGTTTCACTTTATTATTTATTAAGAAATTAATTTTCAGCAGTGCACCGGAATTCAAGTCATAGATATTGCCTGTTTTATATCCGGTATCAATTTTTAATGAATTTTCTAACAATGGTTTCATTGTTGAAACAATATATTCGGTTTCACTTTATTATTTTTTAAGAAATTAATTTTCAGCAGTGCACCGGAGTTCATTTCATAGATATTGCGTGTTTTGTATCCGGTATTACTTTTTAATGAATTTTCTAACTATGGTTTGATTGTTGAAACAATATATTCGGTTTCACTTTATTATTTATTAAGAAATTAATTTTCAGCAGTGCACCGGAATTCAATACATAGATATTGCGTGTTTTATATCCGGTATCACTTTTTATTGAATTTTCTAACAATGGTTTGATTGTTGAAAAAATATATTGTGTTTCACTTTATTATTTATTAAGAAATTAATTTTCAGCCGTTCACCGGAATTCAATTCATAGATATTGCGTGTTTTATATGCGGTGTCACTTTTTCATGAATTTTCTAACAATGTTTTGATTGTTGAAAAAATATGTTCAGTTTCACTTTATTATTTATTAAGAAATTAATTTTCAGCAGTGCACCGGAATTCAATTCATAGATATTGCGTGTTTTATATACGGTATTACTTTTTTATGAATTTTATAACAATGGTTTGATTGTTGAAACAATATATTCGGTTTCACTTTATTATTTATTAAGAAATTAATTTTCAGCAGTGCACCGGAATTCAAGTCATAGATCATGCGTGTTTTATATCCGGTATCAATTTTTAATGAATTTTCTAACAATGGTTTGATTGTTGAAACAATATAATCGGTTTCACTTTATTATTTATTAAGAAATTAATTTTCAGCCGTGCACCGGAATTCAATTCATAGATATTGCGTGTTTTTTATCCGGTGTCACTTTTTAATGAATTTTCTAACAATGTTTTGATTGTTGAAACAATATATTCGGTTTCACTTTATTATTTATTAAGAAATTAATTTTCAGCAGTGCACCGGAATTCAAGTCATAGATATTGCCTGTTTTATATCCGGTATCAATTTTTAATGAATTTTCTAACAATGGTTTCATTGTTGAAACAATATATTCGGTTTCACTTTATTATTTTTTAAGAAATTAATTTTCAGCAGTGCACCGGAGTTCATTTCATAGATATTGCGTGTTTTGTATCCGGTATTACTTTTTAATGAATTTTCTAACTATGGTTTGATTGTTGAAACAATATATTCGGTTTCACTTTATTATTTATTAAGAAATTAATTTTCAGCAGTGCACCGGAATTCAAGTCATAGATATTGTGTGTTTTATATCCGGTATCAATTTTTAATGAATTTTCTAACAATGGTTTGATTGTTGAAACAATATATTCGGTTTCACTTTATTATTTATTAAAAAATTAATTTTCAGCAGTGCACCGGAATTCAAGTCATAGATATTGCGTGTTTTATATCCGGTATCAATTTTTATTGAATTTTCTAACAATGGTTTCATTGTTGAAATAATATATTCAGTTTCACTTTATTATTTATTAAGAAATTAATTTTAAGCAGTGCACCGGAGTTCATTTCATAGATATTGCGTGTTTTGTATCCGGTATTACTTTTTAATGAATTTTCTAACAATGTTTTGATTGTTGAAACAATATATTCGGTTTCACTTTATTATTTATTAAGAAATTAATTTTCAGCAGTGCACCGGAGTTCATTTCACAGATATTGCGAGTTTTGTATCCGGTATTACTTTTTAATGAATTTTCTAACTATGGTTTGATATTTGAAACAATATATTCCGTTTCACTTTATTATTTATTAAGAAATTAATTTTCAGCCGTGCACCGGAATTCAATTCATAGATATTGCGTGTTTTATATCCGGTATCACTTTTTATTGAATTTTCTAACAATGGTTTGATTGTTGAAACAATATATTGGGTTTCACTTTATTATTTATTAAGAAATTAATTTTAAGCCGTTCACCGGAATTCAATTCATAGATATTGCGTGTTTTATATGCGGTGTCACTTTTTAATGAATTTTCTAACAATGTTTTGATTGTTGAAACAATATATTCGGTTTCACTTTATTATTTATTAAGAAATTAATTTTCAGCAGTGCACCGGAATTCAAGTCATAGATATTGCGTGTTTTATATCCGGTATCAAATTTTAATGAATTTTCTAACAATGATTTGATTGTTGAAACAATATATTCGCTGTCACTTTATTATTTAGTAAGAAATTAATTTTCAGCAGTGCACCGGAATTCAATTCAAAGATATTGCGTGTTTTATATCCGGTATCACTTTTTAATGAATTTTCTAACAATGGTTTGATTGTTGAAATAATATATTCGGTTTCACTTTATTATTTATTAAGAAATTAATTTTCAGCCGTGCACCGGAATTCAATTCATAGATATTGCGTGTTTTATATCCGGTATCACTTTTTAATGAATTTTCTAACAACGTTTTGATTGTTGAAACAATATATTCGCTGTCACTTTATTATTTATTAAGAAATTAATTTTCAGCAGTGCACCGGAATTCAATTCATAGATATTGCGTGTTTTATATACGGTATCACTTTTTTATGAATTTTATAAAAATGGTTTGATTGTTGAAACAATATATTCGGTTTCACTTTATTATTTATTAAGAAATTAATTTTAAGCCGTTCACCGGAATTCAATTCATAGATATTGCGTGTTTTATATGCGGTGTCACTTTTTAATGAATTTTCTAACAATGTTTTGATTGTTGAAACAATATATTCAGTTTCACTTTATTATTTATTAAGAAATTAATTTTCAGCAGTGCACCGGAATTCAAGTCATAGATATTGCGTGTTTTATATCCGGTATCAAATTTTAATGAATTTTCTAACAATGATTTGATTGTTGAAACAATATATTCGCTGTCACTTTATTATTTAGTAAGAAATTAATTTTCAGCAGTGCACCGGAATTCAATTCAAAGATATTGCGTGTTTTATATCCGGTATCACTTTTTAATGAATTTTCTAACAATGGTTTGATTGTTGAAATAATATATTCGGTTTCACTTTATTATTTATTAAGAAATTAATTTTCAGCCGTGCACCGGAATTCAATTCATAGATATTGCGTGTTTTATATCCGGTATCACTTTTTAATGAATTTTCTAACAACGTTTTGATTGTTGAAACAATATATTCGCTGTCACTTTATTATTTATTAAGAAATTAATTTTCAGCAGTGCACCGGAATTCAATTCATAGATATTGCGTGTTTTATATACGGTATCACTTTTTTATGAATTTTATAAAAATGGTTTGATTGTTGAAACAATATATTCGGTTTCACTTTATTATTTATTAAGAAATTAATTTTCAGCAGTGCACCGGAATTCAATTCATAGATATTGCGTGTTTTATATACGGTATCACTTTTTTATGAATTTTCTAACAATGGTTTGATTGTTGAAACAATATATTCGGTTTAACTCTATTATTTATTAAGAAATTAATTTTCAGCCGTGCACCGGAATTCAATTCATAGATATTGCGTGTTTTATATCCGGTGTCACTTTTTAATGAATTTTCTAACAATGTTTTGATTGTTGAAACAATATATTCGGTTTCACTTTATTATTTATTAAGAAATTAATTTTCAGCAGTGCACCGGAATTCAAGTCATAGATATTGCCTTTTTTTTATATCCGGTATCAATTTTTAATGAATTTTCTAACAATGGTTTCATTGTTGAAACAATATATTCGGTTTCACTTTATTATTTTTTAAGAAATTAATTTTCAGCAGTGCACCGGAGTTCATTTCATAGATATTGCGTGTTTTGTATCCGGTATTACTTTTTAATGAATTTTCTAACTATGGTTTGATTGTTGAAACAATATATTCGGTTTCACTTTATTATTTATTAAGAAATTAATTTTCAGCAGTGCACCGGAATTCAATACATAGATATTGCGTGTTTTATATCCGGTATCACTTTTTATTGAATTTTCTAACAATGGTTTGATTGTTGAAAAAATATATTGTGTTTCACTTTATTATTTATTAAGAAATTAATTTTCAGCCGTTCACCGGAATTCAATTCATAGATATTGCGTGTTTTATATGCGGTGTCACTTTTTCATGAATTTTCTAACAATGTTTTGATTGTTGAAACAGTATATTCGGTTTCACTTTATTATTTATTAAGAAATTAATTTTCAGCCGTGCACCGGAATTCAATTCATAGATATTGCGTGTTTTATATCCGGTATCACGTTTTAATGAATTTTCTAACAATGGTTTCATTGTTGAAAAAATATGTTCAGTTTCACTTTATTATTTATTAAGAAATTAATTTTCAGCAGTGCACCGGAATTCAATTCATAGATATTGCGTGTTTTATATACGGTATTACTTTTTTATGGATTTTATAACAATGGTTTGATTGTTGAAACAATATATTCGGTTTCACTTTATTATTTATTAAGAAATTAATTTTCAGCAGTGCACCGGAATTCAAGTCATAGATCATGCGTGTTTTATATCCGGTATCAATTTTTAATGAATTTTCTAACAATGGTTTGATTGTTGAAACAATATAATCGGTTTCACTTTATTATTTATTAAGAAATTAATTTTCAGCCGTGCACCGGAATTCAATTCATAGATATTGCGTGTTTTTTATCCGGTGTCACTTTTTAATGAATTTTCTAACAATGTTTTGATTGTTGAAACAATATATTCGGTTTCACTTTATTATTTATTAAGAAATTAATTTTCAGCAGTGCACCGGAATTCAAGTCATAGATATTGCCTGTTTTATATCCGGTATCAATTTTTAATGAATTTTCTAACAATGGTTTCATTGTTGAAACAATATATTCGGTTTCACTTTATTATTTTTTAAGAAATTAATTTTCAGCAGTGCACCGGAGTTCATTTCATAGATATTGCGTGTTTTGTATCCGGTATTACTTTTTAATGAATTTTCTAACTATGGTTTGATTGTTGAAACAATATATTCGGTTTCACTTTATTATTTATTAAGAAATTAATTTTCAGCAGTGCACCGGAATTCAAGTCATAGATATTGTGTGTTTTATATCCGGTATCAATTTTTAATGAATTTTCTGACAATGGTTTGATTGTTGAAACAATATATTCGGTTTCACTTTATTATTTATTAAAAAATTAATTTTCAGCAGTGCACCGGAATTCAAGTCATAGATATTGCGTGTTTTATATCCGGTATCAATTTTTATTGAATTTTCTAACAATGGTTTCATTGTTGAAATAATATATTCAGTTTCACTTTATTATTTATTAAGAAATTAATTTTCAGCAGTGCACCGGAGTTCATTTCATAGATATTGCGTGTTTTGTATCCGGTATTACTTTTTAATGAATTTTCTAACAATGTTTTGATTGTTGAAACAATATATTCGGTTTCACTTTATTATTTATTAAGAAATTAATTTTCAGCAGTGCACCGGAGTTCATTTCACAGATATTGCGAGTTTTGTATCCGGTATTACTTTTTAATGAATTTTCTAACTATGGTTTGATATTTGAAACAATATATTCGGTTTCACTTTATTATTTATTAAGAAATTAATTTTCAGCCGTGCACCGGAATTCAATTCATAGATATTGCGTGTTTTATATCCGGTATCACTTTTTATTGAATTTTCTAACAATGGTTTGATTGTTGAAACAATATATTGGGTTTCACTTTATTATTTATTAAGAAATTAATTTTCAGCCGTTCACCGGAATTCAATTCATAGATATTGCGTGTTTTATATGCGGTGTCACTTTTTAATGATTTTCTAACAATGTTTTGATTTTTGAAACAATATATTCGGTTTCACTTTATTATTTATTAAGAAATTAATTTTCAGCAGTGCACCGGAATTCAAGTCATAGATATTGCGTGTTTTATATCCGGTATCAAATTTTAATGAATTTTCTAACAATGGTTTGATTGTTGAAACAATATATTCGGTTTCACTTTATTATTTATTAAGAAATTAATTTTCAGCAGTGCACCGGAATTCAATTCATAGATATTGCGTGTTTTATATCCGGTATCACTTTTTAATGAATTTTCTAACAATGATTTGATTGTTGAAACAATATATTCGCTGTCACTTTATTATTTAGTAAGAAATTAATTTTCAGCAGTGCACCGGAATTCAATTCAAAGATATTGCGTGTTTTATATCCGGTATCAATTTTTAATGAATTTTCTAACAATGGTTTGATTGTATAAACAATATATTCGGTTTCACTTTATTATTTATTAAGAAATTAATTTTCAGCCGTGCACCGGAATTCAATTCATAGATATTGCGTGTTTTATATCCGGTATCACTTTTTAATGAATTTTCTAACAACGTTTTGATTGTTGAAACAATATATTCGCTGTCACTTTATTATTTATTAAGAAATTAATTTTCAGCAGTGCACCGGAATTCAATTCATAGATATTGCGTGTTTTATATACGGTATCACTTTTTTATGAATTTTATAACAATGGTTTGATTGTTGAAACAATATATTCGGTTTCACTTTATTATTTATTAAGATATTAATTTTCAGCAGTGCACCGCAGTTCATTTCATAGATATTGCGTGTTTTGTATCCGGTATTACTTTTTAATGAATTTTCTAACTATGGTTTGGTTGTTGAAACAATATATTCGGTTTCACTTTATTATTTATTAAGAAATTAATTTTCAGCAGTGCACCGGAATTCAATTCATAGATATTGCGTGTTTTATATCCGGTATCAATTTTTAATGAATTTTCTAACAATGGTTTGATTGTTGAAAATATATATTCGGTTTCACTTTATTATTTATTAAAAAATTAATTTTCAGCAGTGCACCGGAATTCAAGTCATAGATATTGCGTGTTTTATATCCGGTATCAATTTTTATTGAATTTTCTAACAATGGTTTCATTGTTGAAATAATATATTCGGTTTCACTTTATTATTTATTGAGAAATTAATTTTCAGCAGTGCCCCGGAGTTCATTTCATAGATATTGCGTGTTTTGTATCCGGTATTACTTTTTAATGAATTTTCTAACAATGGTTTCATTGTTGAAATAATATATTCGGTTTCACTTTATTATTTATTGAGAAATTAATTTTCAGCCGTGCACCGGAATTCAATTCATAGATATTGCGTGTTTTATATCCGGTGTCACTTTTTAATGAATTTTCTAACAATGTTTTGATTGTTGAAACAATATATTCGGTTTCACTTTATTATTTATTAAGAAATTAATTTTCAGCAGTGCACCGGAATTCAAGTCATAGATATTGCCTTTTTTTTATATCCGGTATCAATTTTTAATGAATTTTCTAACAATGGTTTCATTGTTGAAACAATATATTCGGTTTCACTTTATTATTTATTAAGAAATTAATTTTCAGCAGTGCACCGGAATTCAAGTCATAGATATTGCCTGTTTTATATCCGGTATCAATTTTTAATGAATTTTCTAACAATGGTTTCATTGTTGAAACAATATATTCGGTTTCACTTTATTATTTTTTAAGAAATTAATTTTCAGCAGTGCACCGGAGTTCATTTCATAGATATTGCGTGTTTTGTATCCGGTATTACTTTTTAATGAATTTTCTAACTATGGTTTGATTGTTGAAACAATATATTCGGTTTCACTTTATTATTTATTAAGAAATTAATTTTCAGCAGTGCACCGGAATTCAAGTCATAGATATTGTGTGTTTTATATCCGGTATCAATTTTTAATGAATTTTCTAACAATGGTTTGATTGTTGAAACAATATATTCGGTTTCACTTTATTATTTATTAAGAAATTAATTTTCAGCAGTGCACCGGAGTTCATTTCATAGATATTGCGTGTTTTGTATCCGGTATTACTTTTTAATGAATTTTCTAACAATGTTTTGATTGTTGAAACAATATATTCGGTTTCACTTTATTATTTATTAAGAAATTAATTTTCAGCAGTGCACCGGAATTCAAGTCATAGATCATGCGTGTTTTATATCCGGTATCAATTTTTAATGAATTTTCTAACAATGGTTTGATTGTTGAAACAATATAATCGGTTTCACTTTATTATTTATTAAGAAATTAATTTTCAGCCGTGCACCGGAATTCAATTCATAGATATTGCGTGTTTTTTATCCGGTGTCACTTTTTAATGAATTTTCTAACAATGTTTTGATTGTTGAAACAATATATTCGGTTTCACTTTATTATTTATTAAGAAATTAATTTTCAGCAGTGCACCGGAATTCAAGTCATAGATATTGACTGTTTTATATCCGGTTTCAATTTTTAATGAATTTTCTAACAATGGTTTCATTGTTGAAACAATATATTCGGTTTCACTTTATTATTTTTTAAGAAATTAATTTTCAGCAGTGCACCGGAGTTCATTTCATAGATATTGCGTGTTTTGTATCCGGTATTACTTTTTAATGAATTTTCTAACTATGGTTTGATTGTTGAAACAATATATTCGGTTTCACTTTATTATTTATTAAGAAATTAATTTTCAGCAGTGCACCGGAATTCAAGTCATAGATATTGTGTGTTTTATATCCGGTATCAATTTTTAATGAATTTTCTAACAATGGTTTGATTGTTGAAACAATATATTCGGTTTCACTTTATTATTTATTAAAAAATTAATTTTCAGCAGTGCACCGGAATTCAAGTCATAGATAATGCGTGTTTTATATCCGGTATCAATTTTTATTGAATTTTCTAACAATGGTTTCATTGTTGAAATAATATATTCAGTTTCACTTTATTATTTATTAAGAAATTAATTTTCAGCAGTGCACCGGAGTTCATTTCATAGATATTGCGTGTTTTGTATCCGGTATTACTTTTTAATGAATTTTCTAACAATGTTTTGATTGTTGAAACAATATATTCGGTTTCACTTTATTATTTATTAAGAAATTAATTTTCAGCAGTGCACCGGAGTTCATTTCACAGATATTGCGAGTTTTGTATCCGGTATTACTTTTTAATGAATTTTCTAACTATGGTTTGATATTTGAAACAATATATTCGGTTTCACTTTATTATTTATTAAGAAATTAATTTTCAGCAGTGCACCGGAATTCAATTCATAGATATTGCGTGTTTTATATCAGGTATCAAATTTTAATGAATTTTCTAACAATGGTTTGATTGTTGAAACAATATATTCGGTTTCACTTTATTATTTATTAAGAAATTAATTTTCAGCAGTGCACCGGAATTCAATTCATAGATATTGCGTGTTTTATATCCGGTATCACTTTTTAATGAATTTTCTAACAATGATTTGATTGTTGAAACAATATATTCGGTTTCACTTTATTATTTATTAAGAAATTAATTTTCAGCCGTGCACCGGAATTCAATTCATAGATATTGCGTGTTTTATATCCGGTATCACTTTTTAATGAATTTTCTAACAATGGTTTGATTGTTGAAACAATATATTCGGTTTCACTTTATTATTTATTAAGAAATTAATTTTCAGCCGTGCACCGGAATTCAATTCATAGATATTGCGTTTTTTATATCCGGTATCACTTTTTAATGAATTTTCTAACAACGTTTTGATTGTTGAAACAATATATTCGCTGTCACTTTATTATTTATTAAGAAATTAATTTTCAGCAGTGCACCGGAATTCAATTCATAGATATTGCGTGTTTTATATCCGGTATCACTTTTTAATGAATTTTCTAACAATGATTTGATTGTTGAAACAATATATTCGGTTTCACTTTATTATTTATTAAGAAATTAATTTTCAGCCGTGCACCGGAATTCAATTCATAGATATTGCGTGTTTTATATCCGGTATCACTTTTTAATGAATTTTCTAACAATGGTTTGATTGTTGAAACAATATATTCGGTTTCACTTTATTATTTATTAAGAATTTAATTTTCAGCCGTGCACCGGAATTCAATTCATAGATATTGCGTTTTTTATATCCGGTATCACTTTTTAATGAATTTCCTAACAACGTTTTGATTGTTGAAACAATATATTCGCTGTCACTTTATTATTTATTAAGAAATTAATTTTCAGCAGTGCACCGGAATTCAATTCATAGATATTGCGTGTTTTATATACGGTATCACTTTTTTATGAATTTTATAACAATGGTTTGATTGTTGAAACAATATATTCGGTTTCACTTTATTATTTATTAAGAAATTAATTTTCAGCAGTGCACCGGAGTTCATTTCATAGATATTGCGTGTTTTGTATCCGGTATTACTTTTTAATGAATTTTCTAACTATGGTTTGGTTGTTGAAACAATATATTCGGTTTCACTTTATTATTTATTAAGAAATTAATTTTCAGCAGTGCACCGGAATTCAATTCATAGATATTGCGTGTTTTATATCCGGTATCAATTTTTAATGAATTTTCTAACAATGGTTTGATTGTTGAAACAATATATTCGGTTTCACTTTATTATTTATTAAAAAATTAATTTTCAGCAGTGCACCGGAATTCAAGTCATAGATATTGCGTGTTTTATATCCGGTATCAATTTTTATTGAATTTTCTAACAATGGTTTCATTGTTGAAATAATATATTCGGTTTCACTTTATTATTTATTAAGAAATTAATATTCAGCAGTGCCCCGGAGTTCATTTCATAGATATTGCGTGTTTTGTATCCGGTATTACTTTTTAATGAATTTTCTAACAATGTTTTGATTGTTGAAACAATATATTCGGTTTCACTTTATTATTTATTAAGAAATTAATTTTCAGCAGTGCACCGGAGTTCAATTCATAGATATTGCGTGTTTTATATACGGTATCACTTTTTTATGAATTTTATAAAAATGGTTTGATTGTTGAAACAATATATTCGGTTTCACTTTATTATTTATTAAGAAATTAATTTTCAGCCGTGCACCGGAATTCAATTCATAGATATTGCTTGTTTAATATGCGGCATTAATTTTTAATGAATTTTCTAACAATGGTTTGATTGTTGAAACAATATATTCGGTTTAACTCTATTATTTATTAAGAAATTAATTTTCAGCCGTGCACCGGAATTCAATTCATAGATATTGCGTGTTTTATATCCGGTGTCACTTTTTAATGAATTTTCTAACAATGGTTTGATTGTTGAAACAATATAATCGGTTTCACTTTATTATTTATTAAGAAATTAATTTTCAGCAGTGCACCGGAATTCAAGTCATAGATATTGCGTGTTTTATATCCGGTATCAATTTTTAATGAATTTTCTAACAATGGTTTGATTGTTGAAACAATATATTCGGTTTCACTTTATTATTTATTAAAAAATTAATTTTCAGCAGTGCACCGGAATTCCAGTCATAGATATTGCGTGTTTTATATCCGGTATCCATTTTTAATGAATTTTCTAACAATGGTTTCATTGTTGAAACAATATATTCGGTTTCACTTTATTATTTTTTAAGAAATTAATTTTCAGCAGTGCACCGGAGTTCATTTCATAGATATTGCGTGTTTTGTATCCGGTATTACTTTTTAATGAATTTTCTAACTATGGTTTGATTGTTGAAACAATATATTCGGTTTCACTTTATTATTTATTAAGAAATTAATTTTCAGCAGTACACCGGAATTCAATACATAGATATTGCGTGTTTTATATCCGGTATCACTTTTTATTGAATTTTCTAACAATGGTTTGATTGTTGAAAAAATATATTGTGTTTCACTTTATTATTTATTAAGAAATTAATTTTCAGCCGTTCACCGGAATTCAATTCACAGATATTGCGTGTTTTATATGCGGTGTCACTTTTTCATGAATTTTCTAACAATGTTTTGATTGTTTAAACAGTATATTCGGTTTCACTTTATTATTTATTAAGAAATTAATTTTCAGCCGTGCACCGGAATTCAATTCATAGATATTGCGTGTTTTATATCCGGTATCACTTTTTAATGAATTTTCTAACAATGGTTTCATTGTTGAAAAAATATGTTCAGTTTCACTTTATTATTTATTAAGAAATTAATTTTCAGCAGTGCACCGGAATTCAATTCATAGATATTGCGTGTTTTATATACGGTATTACTTTTTTATGAATTTTATAACAATGGTTTGATTGTTGAAACAATACAATCGGTTTCACTTTATTATTTATTAAGAAATTAATTTTCAGCCGTGCACCGGAATTCAATTCATAGATATTGCGTGTTTTTTATCCGGTGTCACTTTTTAATGAATTTTCTAACAATGTTTTGATTGTTGAAACAATATATTCGGTTTCACTTTATTATTTATTAAGAAATTAATTTTCAGCAGTGCACCGGAATTCAAGTCATAGATATTGCCTGTTTTATATCCGGTATCAATTTTTAATGAATTTTCTAACAATGGTTTCATTGTTGAAACAATATATTCGGTTTCACTTTATTATTTTTTAAGAAATTAATTTTCAGCAGTGCACCGGAGTTCATTTCATAGATATTGCGTGTTTTGTATCCGGTATTACTTTTTAATGAATTTTCTAACTATGGTTTGATTGTTGAAACAATATATTCGGTTTCACTTTATTATTTATTAAGAAATTAATTTTCAGCAGTGCACCGGAATTCAAGTCATAGATATTGTGTGTTTTATATCCGGTATCAATTTTTAATGAATTTTCTAACAATGGTTTGATTGTTGAAACAATATATTCGGTTTCACTTTATTATTTATTAAAAAATTAATTTTCAGCAGTGCACCGGAATTCAAGTCATAGATATTGCGTGTTTTATATCCGGTATCAATTTTTATTGAATTTTCTAACAATGGTTTCATTATTGAAATAATATATTCAGTTTCACTTTATTATTTATTAAGAAATTAATTTTCAGCAGTGCACCGGAGTTCATTTCATAGATATTGCGTGTTTTGTATCCGGTATTACTTTTTAATGAATTTTCTAACAATGTTTTGATTGTTGAAACAATATATTCGGTTTCACTTTATTATTTATTAAGAAATTAATTTTCAGCAGTGCACCGGAGTTCATTTCACAGATATTGCGAGTTTTGTATCCGGTATTACTTTTTAATGAATTTTCTAACTATGGTTTGATATTTGAAACAATATATTCGGTTTCACTTTATTATTTATTAAGAAATTAATTTTCAGCCGTGCACCGGAATTCAATTCATAGATATTGCGTGTTTTATATCCGGTATCACTTTTTATTGAATTTTCTAACAATGGTTTGATTGTTGAAACAATATATTGGGTTTCACTTTATTATTTATTAAGAAATTAATTTTCAGCCGTTCACCGGAATTCAATTCATAGATATTGCGTGTTTTATATGCGGTGTCACTTTTTAATGATTTTCTAACAATGTTTTGATTGTTGAAACAATATATTCGGTTTCACTTTATTATTTATTAAGAAATTAATTTTCAGCAGTGCACCGGAATTCAAGTCATAGATATTGCGTGTTTTATATCCGGTATCAAATTTTAATGAATTTTCTAACAATGGTTTGATTGTTGAAACAATATATTCGGTTTCACTTTATTATTTATTAAGAAATTAATTTTCAGCAGTGCACCGGAATTCAATTCATAGATATTGCGTGTTTTATATCCGGTATCACTTTTTAATGAATTTTCTAACAATGATTTGATTGTTGAAACAATATATTCGCTGTCACTTTATTATTTAGTAAGAAATTAATTTTCAGCAGTGCACCGGAATTCAATTCAAAGATATTGCGTGTTTTATATCCGGTATAACTTTTTAATGAATTTTCTAACAATGGTTTGATTGTTGAAACAATATATTCGGTTTCACTTTATTATTTATTAAGAAATTAATTTTCAGCCGTGCACCGGAGTTCAATTCATAGATATTGCGTGTTTTATATCCGGTATCACTTTTTTATGAATTTTATAACAATGGTTTGATTGTTGAAACAATATATTCGGTTTCACTTTATTATTTATTAAGAAATTAATTTTCAGCAGTGCACCGGAGTTCATTTCATAGATATTGCGTGTTTTGTATCCGGTATTACTTTTTAATGAATTTTCTAACTATGGTTTGGTTGTTGAAACAATATATTCGGTTTCACTTTATTATTTATTAAGAAATTAATTTTCAGCAGTGCACCGGAATTCAATTCATAGATATTGCGTGTTTTATATCCGGTATCAATTTTTAATGAATTTTCTAACAATGGTTTGATTGTTGAAACAATATATTCGGTTTCACTTTATTATTTATTAAAAAATTAATTTTCAGCAGTGCACCGGAATTCAAGTCATAGATATTGCGTGTTTTATATCCGGTATCAATTTTTATTGAATTTTCTAACAATGGTTTGATTGTTGAAACAATATATTCGGTTTCACTTTATTATTTATTAAAAAATTAATTTTCAGCAGTGCACCGGAATTCAAGTCATAGATATTGCGTGTTTTATATCCGGTATCAATTTTTATTGAATTTTCTAACAATGGTTTCATTGTTGAAATAATATATTCAGTTTCACTTTATTATTTATTAAGAAATTAATTTTCAGCAGTGCACCGGAGTTCATTTCATAGATATTGCGTGTTTTGTATCCGGTATTACTTTTTAATGAATTTTCTAACAATGTTTTGATTGTTGAAACAATATATTCGGTTTCACTTTATTATTTATTAAGAAATTAATTTTCAGCAGTGCACCGGAGTTCATTTCACAGATATTGCGAGTTTTGTATCCGGTATTACTTTTTAATGAATTTTCTAACTATGGTTTGATATTTGAAACAATATATTCGGTTTCACTTTATTATTTATTAAGAAATTAATTTTCAGCCGTGCACCGGAATTCAATTCATAGATATTGCGTGTTTTATATCCGGTATCACTTTTTATTGAATTTTCTAACAATGGTTTGATTGTTGAAACAATATATTGGGTTTCACTTTATTATTTATTAAGAAATTAATTTTCAGCCGTTCACCGGAATTCAATTCATAGATATTGCGTGTTTTATATGCGGTGTCACTTTTTAATGATTTTCTAACAATGTTTTGATTTTTGAAACAATATATTCGGTTTCACTTTATTATTTATTAAGAAATTAATTTTCAGCAGTGCACCGGAATTCAAGTCATAGATATTGCGTGTTTTATATCCGGTATCAAATTTTAATGAATTTTCTAACAATGGTTTGATTGTTGAAACAATATATTCGGTTTCACTTTATTATTTATTAAGAAATTAATTTTCAGCAGTGCACCGGAATTCAATTCATAGATATTGCGTGTTTTATATCCGGTATCACTTTTTAATGAATTTTCTAACAATGATTTGATTGTTGAAACAATATATTCGCTGTCACTTTATTATTTAGTAAGAAATTAATTTTCAGCAGTGCACCGGAATTCAATTCAAAGATATTGCGTGTTTTATATCCGGTATCACTTTTTAATGAATTTTCTAACAATGGTTTGATTGTATAAACAATATATTCGGTTTCACTTTATTATTTATTAAGAAATTAATTTTCAGCCGTGCACCGGAATTCAATTCATAGATATTGCGTGTTTTATATCCGGTATCACTTTTTAATGAATTTTCTAACAACGTTTTGATTGTTGAAACAATATATTCGCTGTCACTTTATTATTTATTAAGAAATTAATTTTCAGCAGTGCACCGGAATTCAATTCATAGATATTGCGTGTTTTATATACGGTATCACTTTTTTATGAATTTTATAACAATGGTTTGATTGTTGAAACAATATATTCGGTTTCACTTTATTATTTATTAAGATATTAATTTTCAGCAGTGCACCGGAGTTCATTTCATAGATATTGCGTGTTTTGTATCCGGTATTACTTTTTAATGAATTTTCTAACTATGGTTTGGTTGTTGAAACAATATATTCGGTTTCACTTTATTATTTATTAAGAAATTAATTTTCAGCAGTGCACCGGAATTCAATTCATAGATATTGCGTGTTTTATATCCGGTATCAATTTTTAATGAATTTTCTAACAATGGTTTGATTGTTGAAAATATATATTCGGTTTCACTTTATTATTTATTAAAAAATTAATTTTCAGCAGTGCACCGGAATTCAAGTCATAGATATTGCGTGTTTTATATCCGGTATCAATTTTTATTGAATTTTCTAACAATGGTTTCATTGTTGAAATAATATATTCGGTTTCACTTTATTATTTATTGAGAAATTAATTTTCAGCAGTGCCCCGGAGTTCATTTCATAGATATTGCGTGTTTTGTATCCGGTATTACTTTTTAATGAATTTTCTAACAATGGTTTCATTGTTGAAATAATATATTCGGTTTCACTTTATTATTTATTGAGAAATTAATTTTCAGCCGTGCACCGGAATTCAATTCATAGATATTGCGTGTTTTATATCCGGTGTCACTTTTTAATGAATTTTCTAACAATGTTTTGATTGTTGAAACAATATATTCGGTTTCACTTTATTATTTATTAAGAAATTAATTTTCAGCAGTGCACCGGAATTCAAGTCATAGATATTGCCTTTTTTTTATATCCGGTATCAATTTTTAATGAATTTTCTAACAATGGTTTCATTGTTGAAACAATATATTCGGTTTCACTTTATTATTTATTAAGAAATTAATTTTCAGCAGTGCACCGGAATTCAAGTCATAGATATTGCCTGTTTTATATCCGGTATCAATTTTTAATGAATTTTCTAACAATGGTTTCATTGTTGAAACAATATATTCGGTTTCACTTTATTATTTTTTAAGAAATTAATTTTCAGCAGTGCACCGGAGTTCATTTCATAGATATTGCGTGTTTTGTATCCGGTATTACTTTTTAATGAATTTTCTAACTATGGTTTGATTGTTGAAACAATATATTCGGTTTCACTTTATTATTTATTAAGAAATTAATTTTCAGCAGTGCACCGGAATTCAAGTCATAGATATTGTGTGTTTTATATCCGGTATCAATTTTTAATGAATTTTCTAACAATGGTTTGATTGTTGAAACAATATATTCGGTTTCACTTTATTATTTATTAAGAAATTAATTTTCAGCAGTGCACCGGAGTTCATTTCATAGATATTGCGTGTTTTGTATCCGGTATTACTTTTTAATGAATTTTCTAACAATGTTTTGATTGTTGAAACAATATATTCGGTTTCACTTTATTATTTATTAAGAAATTAATTTTCAGCAGTGCACCGGAATTCAAGTCATAGATCATGCGTGTTTTATATCCGGTATCAATTTTTAATGAATTTTCTAACAATGGTTTGATTGTTGAAACAATATAATCGGTTTCACTTTATTATTTATTAAGAAATTAATTTTCAGCCGTGCACCGGAATTCAATTCATAGATATTGCGTGTTTTTTATCCGGTGTCACTTTTTAATGAATTTTCTAACAATGTTTTGATTGTTGAAACAATATATTCGGTTTCACTTTATTATTTATTAAGAAATTAATTTTCAGCAGTGCACCGGAATTCAAGTCATAGATATTGCCTGTTTTATATCCGGTTTCAATTTTTAATGAATTTTCTAACAATGGTTTCATTGTTGAAACAATATATTCGGTTTCACTTTATTATTTTTTAAGAAATTAATTTTCAGCAGTGCACCGGAGTTCATTTCATAGATATTGCGTGTTTTGTATCCGGTATTACTTTTTAATGAATTTTCTAACTATGGTTTGATTGTTGAAACAATATATTCGGTTTCACTTTATTATTTATTAAGAAATTAATTTTCAGCAGTGCACCGGAATTCAAGTCATAGATATTGTGTGTTTTATATCCGGTATCAATTTTTAATGAATTTTCTAACAATGGTTTGATTGTTGAAACAATATATTCGGTTTCACTTTATTATTTATTAAAAAATTAATTTTCAGCAGTGCACCGGAATTCAAGTCATAGATATTGCGTGTTTTATATTCGGTATCAATTTTTATTGAATTTTCTAACAATGGTTTCATTGTTGAAATAATATATTCAGTTTCACTTTATTATTTATTAAGAAATTAATTTTCAGCAGTGCACCGGAGTTCATTTCATAGATATTGCGTGTTTTGTATCCGGTATTACTTTTTAATGAATTTTCTAACAATGTTTTGATTGTTGAAACAATATATTCGGTTTCA
This sequence comes from Maratus speciosus, assembly GCA_963932465.1. Taxonomy (NCBI): domain Eukaryota; kingdom Metazoa; phylum Arthropoda; class Arachnida; order Araneae; family Salticidae; genus Maratus; species Maratus speciosus. Next base: position 61,814 of record CAWVRF010000063.1, on the reverse strand, counting down.
CTTTATTATTTATTAAGAAATTAATTTTCAGCAGTGCACCGGAGTTCATTTCACAGATATTGCGAGTTTTGTATCCGGTATTACTTTTTAATGAATTTTCTAACTATGGTTTGATATTTGAAACAATATATTCGGTTTCACTTTATTATTTATTAAGAAATTAATTTTCAGCAGTGCACCGGAATTCAATTCATAGATATTGCGTGTTTTATATCCGGTATCAAATTTTAATGAATTTTCTAACAATGGTTTGATTGTTGAAACAATATATTCGGTTTCACTTTATTATTTATTAAGAAATTAATTTTCAGCAGTGCACCGGAATTCAATTCATAGATATTGCGTGTTTTATATCCGGTATCACTTTTTAATGAATTTTCTAACAATGATTTGATTGTTGAAACAATATATTCGGTTTCACTTTATTATTTATTAAGAAATTAATTTTCAGCCGTGCACCGGAATTCAATTCATAGATATTGCGTGTTTTATATCCGGTATCACTTTTTAATGAATTTTCTAACAATGGTTTGATTGTTGAAACAATATATTCGGTTTCACTTTATTATTTATTAAGAAATTAATTTTCAGCCGTGCACCGGAATTCAATTCATAGATATTGCGTTTTTTATATCCGGTATCACTTTTTAATGAATTTTCTAACAACGTTTTGATTGTTGAAACAATATATTCGCTGTCACTTTATTATTTATTAAGAAATTAATTTTCAGCAGTGCACCGGAATTCAATTCATAGATATTGCGTGTTTTATATCCGGTATCACTTTTTAATGAATTTTCTAACAATGATTTGATTGTTGAAACAATATATTCGGTTTCACTTTATTATTTATTAAGAAATTAATTTTCAGCCGTGCACCGGAATTCAATTCATAGATATTGCGTGTTTTATATCCGGTATCACTTTTTAATGAATTTTCTAACAATGGTTTGATTGTTGAAACAATATATTCGGTTTCACTTTATTATTTATTAAGAATTTAATTTTCAGCCGTGCACCGGAATTCAATTCATAGATATTGCGTTTTTTATATCCGGTATCACTTTTTAATGAATTTCCTAACAACGTTTTGATTGTTGAAACAATATATTCGCTGTCACTTTATTATTTATTAAGAAATTAATTTTCAGCAGTGCACCGGAATTCAATTCATAGATATTGCGTGTTTTATATACGGTATCACTTTTTTATGAATTTTATAACAATGGTTTGATTGTTGAAACAATATATTCGGTTTCACTTTATTATTTATTAAGAAATTAATTTTCAGCAGTGCACCGGAGTTCATTTCATAGATATTGCGTGTTTTGTATCCGGTATTACTTTTTAATGAATTTTCTAACTATGGTTTGGTTGTTGAAACAATATATTCGGTTTCACTTTATTATTTATTAAGAAATTAATTTTCAGCAGTGCACCGGAATTCAATTCATAGATATTGCGTGTTTTATATCCGGTATCAATTTTTAATGAATTTTCTAACAATGGTTTGATTGTTGAAACAATATATTCGGTTTCACTTTATTATTTATTAAAAAATTAATTTTCAGCAGTGCACCGGAATTCAAGTCATAGATATTGCGTGTTTTATATCCGGTATCAATTTTTATTGAATTTTCTAACAATGGTTTCATTGTTGAAATAATATATTCGGTTTCACTTTATTATTTATTAAGAAATTAATATTCAGCAGTGCCCCGGAGTTCATTTCATAGATATTGCGTGTTTTGTATCCGGTATTACTTTTTAATGAATTTTCTAACAATGTTTTGATTGTTGAAACAATATATTCGGTTTCACTTTATTATTTATTAAGAAATTAATTTTCAGCAGTGCACCGGAGTTCAATTCATAGATATTGCGTGTTTTATATACGGTATCACTTTTTTATGAATTTTATAAAAATGGTTTGATTGTTGAAACAATATATTCGGTTTCACTTTATTATTTATTAAGAAATTAATTTTCAGCCGTGCACCGGAATTCAATTCATAGATATTGCTTGTTTAATATGCGGCATTAATTTTTAATGAATTTTCTAACAATGGTTTGATTGTTGAAACAATATATTCGGTTTAACTCTATTATTTATTAAGAAATTAATTTTCAGCCGTGCACCGGAATTCAATTCATAGATATTGCGTGTTTTATATCCGGTGTCACTTTTTAATGAATTTTCTAACAATGGTTTGATTGTTGAAACAATATAATCGGTTTCACTTTATTATTTATTAAGAAATTAATTTTCAGCAGTGCACCGGAATTCAAGTCATAGATATTGCGTGTTTTATATCCGGTATCAATTTTTAATGAATTTTCTAAGAATGGTTTGATTGTTGAAACAATATATTCGGTTTCACTTTATTATTTATTAAAAAATTAATTTTCAGCAGTGCACCGGAATTCCAGTCATAGATATTGCGTGTTTTATATCCGGTATCCATTTTTAATGAATTTTCTAACAATGGTTTCATTGTTGAAACAATATATTCGGTTTCACTTTATTATTTTTTAAGAAATTAATTTTCAGCAGTGCACCGGAGTTCATTTCATAGATATTGCGTGTTTTGTATCCGGTATTACTTTTTAATGAATTTTCTAACTATGGTTTGATTGTTGAAACAATATATTCGGTTTCACTTTATTATTTATTAAGAAATTAATTTTCAGCAGTGCACCGGAATTCAATACATAGATATTGCGTGTTTTATATCCGGTATCACTTTTTATTGAATTTTCTAACAATGGTTTGATTGTTGAAAAAATATATTGTGTTTCACTTTATTATTTATTAAGAAATTAATTTTCAGCCGTTCACCGGAATTCAATTCACAGATATTGCGTGTTTTATATGCGGTGTCACTTTTTCATGAATTTTCTAACAATGTTTTGATTGTTTAAACAGTATATTCGGTTTCACTTTATTATTTATTAAGAAATTAATTTTCAGCCGTGCACCGGAATTCAATTCATAGATATTGCGTGTTTTATATCCGGTATCACTTTTTAATGAATTTTCTAACAATGGTTTCATTGTTGAAAAAATATGTTCAGTTTCACTTTATTATTTATTAAGAAATTAATTTTCAGCAGTGCACCGGAATTCAATTCATAGATATTGCGTGTTTTATATACGGTATTACTTTTTTATGAATTTTATAACAATGGTTTGATTGTTGAAACAATACAATCGGTTTCACTTTATTATTTATTAAGAAATTAATTTTCAGCCGTGCACCGGAATTCAATTCATAGATATTGCGTGTTTTTTATCCGGTGTCACTTTTTAATGAATTTTCTAACAATGTTTTGATTGTTGAAACAATATATTCGGTTTCACTTTATTATTTATTAAGAAATTAATTTTCAGCAGTGCACCGGAATTCAAGTCATAGATATTGCCTGTTTTATATCCGGTATCAATTTTTAATGAATTTTCTAACAATGGTTTCATTGTTGAAACAATATATTCGGTTTCACTTTATTATTTTTTAAGAAATTAATTTTCAGCAGTGCACCGGAGTTCATTTCATAGATATTGCGTGTTTTGTATCCGGTATTACTTTTTAATGAATTTTCTAACTATGGTTTGATTGTTGAAACAATATATTCGGTTTCACTTTATTATTTATTAAGAAATTAATTTTCAGCAGTGCACCGGAATTCAAGTCATAGATATTGTGTGTTTTATATCCGGTATCAATTTTTAATGAATTTTCTAACAATGGTTTGATTGTTGAAACAATATATTCGGTTTCACTTTATTATTTATTAAAAAATTAATTTTCAGCAGTGCACCGGAATTCAAGTCATAGATATTGCGTGTTTTATATCCGGTATCAATTTTTATTGAATTTTCTAACAATGGTTTCATTGTTGAAATAATATATTCAGTTTCACTTTATTATTTATTAAGAAATTAATTTTCAGCAGTGCACCGGAGTTCATTTCATAGATATTGCGTGTTTTGTATCCGGTATTACTTTTTAATGAATTTTCTAACAATGTTTTGATTGTTGAAACAATATATTCGGTTTCACTTTATTATTTATTAAGAAATTAATTTTCAGCAGTGCACCGGAGTTCATTTCACAGATATTGCGAGTTTTGTATCCGGTATTACTTTTTAATGAATTTTCTAACTATGGTTTGATATTTGAAACAATATATTCGGTTTCACTTTATTATTTATTAAGAAATTAATTTTCAGCCGTGCACCGGAATTCAATTCATAGATATTGCGTGTTTTATATCCGGTATCACTTTTTATTGAATTTTCTAACAATGGTTTGATTGTTGAAACAATATATTGGGTTTCACTTTATTATTTATTAAGAAATTAATTTTCAGCCGTTCACCGGAATTCAATTCATAGATATTGCGTGTTTTATATGCGGTGTCACTTTTTAATGATTTTCTAACAATGTTTTGATTGTTGAAACAATATATTCGGTTTCACTTTATTATTTATTAAGAAATTAATTTTCAGCAGTGCACCGGAATTCAAGTCATAGATATTGCGTGTTTTATATCCGGTATCAAATTTTAATGAATTTTCTAACAATGGTTTGATTGTTGAAACAATATATTCGGTTTCACTTTATTATTTATTAAGAAATTAATTTTCAGCAGTGCACCGGAATTCAATTCATAGATATTGCGTGTTTAATATCCGGTATCACTTTTTAATGAATTTTCTAACAATGATTTGATTGTTGAAACAATATATTCGCTGTCACTTTATTATTTAGTAAGAAATTAATTTTCAGCAGTGCACCGGAATTCAATTCAAAGATATTGCGTGTTTTATATCCGGTATAACTTTTTAATGAATTTTCTAACAATGGTTTGATTGTTGAAACAATATATTCGGTTTCACTTTATTATTTATTAAGAAATTAATTTTCAGCCGTGCACCGGAATTCAATTCATAGATATTGCGTGTTTTATATCCGGTATCACTTTTTTATGAATTTTATAACAATGGTTTGATTGTTGAAACAATATATTCGGTTTCACTTTATTATTTATTAAGAAATTAATTTTCAGCAGTGCACCGGAGTTCATTTCATAGATATTGCGTGTTTTGTATCCGGTATTACTTTTTAATGAATTTTCTAACTATGGTTTGGTTGTTGAAACAATATATTCGGTTTCACTTTATTATTTATTAAGAAATTAATTTTCAGCAGTGCACCGGAATTCAATTCATAGATATTGCGTGTTTTATATCCGGTATCAATTTTTAATGAATTTTCTAACAATGGTTTGATTGTTGAAACAATATATTCGGTTTCACTTTATTATTTATTAAAAAATTAATTTTCAGCAGTGCACCGGAATTCAAGTCATAGATATTGCGTGTTTTATATCCGGTATCAATTTTTATTGAATTTTTTAACAATGGTTTCATTGTTGAAATAATATATTCGGGTCACTTTATTATTTATTAAGAAATTAATTTTCAGCAGTGCCCCGGAGTTCATTTCATAGATATTGCGTGTTTTGTATCCGGTATTACTTTTTAATGAATTTTCTAACAATGTTTTGATTGTTGAAACAATATATTCGGTTTCACTTTATTATTTATTAAGAAATTAATTTTCAGCAGTGCACCGGAGTTCATTTCACAAATATTGCGAGTTTTGTATCCGGTATTACTTTTTAATGTATTTTCTAACTATGGTTTGATATTTGAAACGATATATTCGGTTTCACTTTATTATTTATTAAGAAATTAATTTTCAGCCGTGCACCGGAATTCAATTCATAGATATTGCGTGTTTTATATGCGGTGTCACTTTTTAATGAATTTTCTAACAATGTTTTGATTGTTGAAACAATATATTCGGTTTCACTTTATTATTTATTAAGAAATTAATTTTCAGCAGTGCACCGGAATTCAAGTCATAGATATTGCGTGTTTTATATCCGGCATCAAATTTTAATGAATTTTCTAACAATGGTTTGATTGTTGAAACAATATATTCGGTTTCACTTTATTATTTATTAAGAAATTAATTTTCAGCAGTGCACCGGAATTCAATTCATAGATATTGCGTGTTTTATATCCGGTATCACTTTTTAATGAATTTTCTAACAATGATTTGATTGTTGAAACATTATATTCGCTGTCACTTTATTATTTAGTAAGAAATTAATTTTCAGCAGTGCACCGGAATTCAATTCAAAGATATTGCGTGTTTTATATCCGGTATCACATTTTAATGAATTTTCTAACAATGGTTTGATTGTTGAAACAATATATTCGGTTTCACTTTATTATTTATTAAGAAATTAATTTTCAGCCGTGCACCGGAATTCAATTCATAGATATTGCGTGTTTTATATCCGGTATCACTTTTTAATGAATTTTCTAACAACGTTTTGATTGTTGAAACAATATATTCGGTTTCACTTTATTATTTATTAAGAAATTAATTTTCAGCCGTTCACCGGAATTCAATTCATAGATATTGCGTGTTTTGTATCCGGTATTACTTTTTAATGAATTTTCTAACTATGGTTTGATTGTTGAAACAATATATTCGGTTTCACTTTATTATTTATTAAGAAATTAATTTTCAGCAGTGCACCGGAATTCAATACATAGATATTGCGTGTTTTATATCCGGTATCACTTTTTATTGAATTTTCTAACAATGGTTTGATTGTTGAAAAAATATATTGTGTTTCACTTTATTATTTATTAAGAAATTAATTTTCAGCCGTTCACCGGAATTCAATTCACAGATATTGCGTGTTTTATATGCGGTGTCACTTTTTCATGAATTTTCTAACAATGTTTTGATTGTTTAAACAGTATATTCGGTTTCACTTTATTATTTATTAAGAAATTAATTTTCAGCCGTGCACCGGAATTCAATTCATAGATATTGCGTGTTTTATATCCGGTATCACTTTTTAATGAATTTTCTAACAATGGTTTCATTGTTGAAAAAATATGTTCAGTTTCACTTTATTATTTATTAAGAAATTAATTTTCAGCAGTGCACCGGAATTCAATTCATAGATATTGCGTGTTTTATATACGGTATTACTTTTTTATGAATTTTATAACAATGGTTTGATTGTTGAAACAATATATTCGGTTTCACTTTATTATTTATTAAGAAATTAATTTTCAGCAGTGCACCGGAATTCAAGTCATAGATCATGCGTGTTTTATATCCGGTATCAATTTTTAATGAATTTTCTAACAATGGTTTGATTGTTGAAACAATACAATCGGTTTCACTTTATTATTTATTAAGAAATTAATTTTCAGCCGTGCACCGGAATTCAATTCATAGATATTGCGTGTTTTTTATCCGGTGTCACTTTTTAATGAATTTTCTAACAATGTTTTGATTGTTGAAACAATATATTCGGTTTCACTTTATTATATATTAAGAAATTAATTTTCAGCAGTGCACCGGAATTCAAGTCATAGATATTGCCTGTTTTATATCCGGTATCAATTTTTAATGAATTTTCTAACAATGGTTTCATTGTTGAAACAATATATTCGGTTTCACTTTATTATTTTTTAAGAAATTAATTTTCAGCAGTGCACCGGAGTTCATTTCATAGATATTGCGTGTTTTGTATCCGGTATTACTTTTTAATGAATTTTCTAACTATGGTTTGATTGTTGAAACAATATATTCGGTTTCACTTTATTATTTATTAAGAAATTAATTTTCAGCAGTGCACCGGAATTCAAGTCATAGATATTGTGTGTTTTATATCCGGTATCAATTTTTAATGAATTTTCTAACAATGGTTTGATTGTTGAAACAATATATTCGGTTTCACTTTATTATTTATTAAAAAATTAATTTTCAGCAGTGCACCGGAATTCAAGTCATAGATATTGCGTGTTTTATATCCGGTATCAATTTTTATTGAATTTTCTAACAATGGTTTCATTGTTGAAATAATATATTCAGTTTCACTTTATTATTTATTAAGAAATTAATTTTCAGCAGTGCACCGGAGTTCATTTCATAGATATTGCGTGTTTTGTATCCGGTATTACTTTTTAATGAATTTTCTAACAATGTTTTGATTGTTGAAACAATATATACGGTTTCACTTTATTATTTATTAAGAAATTAATTTTCAGCAGTGCACCGGAGTTCATTTCACAGATATTGCGAGTTTTGTATCCGGTATTACTTTTTAATGAATTTTCTAACTATGGTTTGATATTTGAAACAATATATTCGGTTTCACTTTATTATTTATTAAGAAATTAATTTTCAGCCGTGCACCGGAATTCAATTCATAGATATTGCGTGTTTTATATCCGGTATCACTTTTTATTGAATTTTCTAACAATGGTTTGATTGTTGAAACAATATATTGGGTTTCACTTTATTATTTATTAAGAAATTAATTTTCAGCCGTTCACCGGAATTCAATTCATAGATATTGCGTGTTTTATATGCGGTGTCACTTTTTAATGATTTTCTAACAATGTTTTGATTGTTGAAACAATATATTCGGTTTCACTTTATTATTTATTAAGAAATTAATTTTCAGCAGTGCACCGGAATTCAAGTCATAGATATTGCGTGTTTTATATCCGGTATCAAATTTTAATGAATTTTCTAACAATGGTTTGATTGTTGAAACAATATATTCGGTTTCACTTTATTATTTATTAAGAAATTAATTTTCAGCAGTGCACCGGAATTCAATTCATAGATATTGCGTGTTTTATATCCGGTATCACTTTTTAATGAATTTTCTAACAATGATTTGATTGTTGAAACAATATATTCGCTGTCACTTTATTATTTAGTAAGAAATTAATTTTCAGCAGTGCACCGGAATTCAATTCAAAGATATTGCGTGTTTTATATCCGGTATAACTTTTTAATGAATTTTCTAACAATGGTTTGATTGTTGAAACAATATATTCGGTTTCACTTTATTATTTATTAAGAAATTAATTTTCAGCCGTGCACCGGAATTCAATTCATAGATATTGCGTGTTTTATATCCGGTATCACTTTTTTATGAATTTTATAACAATGGTTTGATTGTTGAAACAATATATTCGGTTTCACTTTATTATTTATTAAGAAATTAATTTTCAGCAGTGCACCGGAGTTCATTTCATAGATATTGCGTGTTTTGTATCCGGTATTACTTTTTAATGAATTTTCTAACTATGGTTTGGTTGTTGAAACAATATATTCGGTTTCACTTTATTATTTATTAAGAAATTAATTTTCAGCAGTGCACCGGAATTCAATTCATAGATATTGCGTGTTTTATATCCGGTATCAATTTTTAATGAATTTTCTAACAATGGTTTGATTGTTGAAACAATATATTCGGTTTCACTTTATTATTTATTAAAAAATTAATTTTCAGCAGTGCACCGGAATTCAAGTCATAGATATTGCGTGTTTTATATCCGGTATCAATTTTTATTGAATTTTCTAACAATGGTTTCATTGTTGAAATAATATATTCGGGTCACTTTATTATTTATTAAGAAATTAATTTTCAGCAGTGCCCCGGAGTTCATTTCATAGATATTGCGTGTTTTGTATCCGGTATTACTTTTTAATGAATTTTCTAACAATGTTTTGATTGTTGAAACAATATATTCGGTTTCACTTTATTATTTATTAAGAAATTAATTTTCAGCAGTGCACCGGAGTTCATTTCACAAATATTGCGAGTTTTGTATCCGGTATTACTTTTTAATGTATTTTCTAACTATGGTTTGATATTTGAAACGATATATTCGGTTTCACTTTATTATTTATTAAGAAATTAATTTTCAGCCGTGCACCGGAATTCAATTCATAGATATTGCGTGTTTTATATCCGGTATCAATTTTTATTGAATTTTCTAACAATGGTTTGATTGTTGAAACAATATATTGGGTTTCACTTTATTATTTATTAAGAAATTAATTTTCAGCCGTTCACCGGAATTCAATTCATAGATATTGCGTGTTTTATATGCGGTGTCACTTTTTAATGAATTTTCTAACAATGTTTTGATTGTTGAAACAATATATTCGGTTTCACTTTATTATTTATTAAGAAATTAATTTTCAGCAGTGCACCGGAATTCAAGTCATAGATATTGCGTGTTTTATATCCGGCATCAAATTTTAATGAATTTTCTAACAATGGTTTGATTGTTGAAACAATATATTCGGTTTCACTTTATTATTTATTAAGAAATTAATTTTCAGCCGTGCACCGGAATTCAATTCATAGATATTGCGTGTTTTATATCCGGTATCACTTTTTAATGAATTTTCTAACAACGTTTTGATTGTTGAAACAATATATTCGGTTTCACTTTATTATTTATTAAGAAATTAATTTTCAGCCGTTCACCGGAATTCAATTCATAGATATTGCGTGTTTTATATGCGGTGTCACTTTTTAATGAATTTTCTAACAATGTTTTGATTGTTGAAACAATATATTCGGTTTCACTTTATTATTTATTAAGAAATTAATTTTCAGCAGTGCACCGGAATTCAAGTCATAGATATTGCGTGTTTTATATCCGGCATCAAATTTTAATGAATTTTCTAACAATGGTTTGATTGTTGAAACAATATATTCGGTTTCACTTTATTATTTATTAAGAAATTAATTTTCAGCAGTGCACCGGAATTCAATTCATAGATATTGCGTGTTTTATATCCGGTATCACTTTTTAATGAATTTTCTAACAATGATTTGATTGTTGAAACAATATATTCGCTGTCACTTTATTATTTAGTAAGAAATTAATTTTCAGCAGTGCACCGGAATTCAATTCAAAGATATTGCGTGTTTTATATCCGGTATCACTTTTTAATGAATTTTCTAACAATGGTTTGATTGTTGAAACAATATATTCGGTTTCACTTTATTATTTATTAAGAAATTAATTTTCAGCCGTGCACCGGAATTCAATTCATAGATATTGCGTGTTTTATATCCGGTATCACTTTTTAATGAATTTTCTAACAATGGTTTGATTGTTGAAACAATATATTCGGTTTCACTTTATTATTTATTAAGAAATTAATTTTCAGCAGTGCACCGGAATTCAATTCATAGATATTGCGTGTTTTATATACGGTATCACTTTTTTATGAATTTTATAACAATGGTTTGATTGTTGAAACAATATATTCGGTTTCACTTTATTATTTATTAAGAAATTAATTTTCAGCCGTGCACCGGAATTCAATTCATAGATATTGCTTGTTTAATATGCGGCATTAATTTTTAATGAATTTTCTAACAATGGTTTGATTGTTGAAACAATATATTCGGTTTCACTTTATTATTTATTAAAAAATTAATTTTCAGCAGTGCACCGGAATTCCAGTCATAGATATTGCGTGTTTTATATCCGGTATCAATTTTTAATGAATTTTCTAACAATGGTTTGATTGTTGAAACAATATATTCGGTTTCACTTTATTATTTATTAAAAAATTAATTTTCAGCAGTGCACCGGAATTCCAGTCATAGATATTGCGTGTTTTATATCCGGTATCAATTTTTAATGAATTTTCTAACAATGGTTTGATTGTTGAAACAATATGTTCAGTTTCACTTTATTATTTATTAAGAAATTAATTTTCAGCAGTGCACCGGAATTCAATTCATAGATATTGCGTGTTTTATATACGGTATTACTTTTTTATGAATTTTATAACAATGGTTTGATTGTTGAAACAATATATTCGGTTTCACTTTATTATTTATTAAGAAATTAATTTTCAGCAGTGCACCGGAATTCAAGTCATAGATCATGCGTGTTTTATATCCGGTATCAATTTTTAATGAATTTTCTAACAATGGTTTGATTGTTGAAACAATACAATCGGTTTCACTTTATTATTTATTAAGAAATTAATTTTCAGCCGTGCACCGGAATTCAATTCATAGATATTGCGTGTTTTTTATCCGGTGTCACTTTTTAATGAATTTTCTAACAATGTTTTGATTGTTGAAACAATATATTCGGTTTCACTTTATTATATATTAAGAAATTAATTTTCAGCAGTGCACCGGAATTCAAGTCATAGATATTGCCTGTTTTATATCCGGTATCAATTTTTAATGAATTTTCTAACAATGGTTTCATTGTTGAAACAATATATTCGGTTTCACTTTATTATTGTTTAAGAAATTAATTTTCAGCAGTGCACCGGAGTTCATTTCATAGATATTGCGTGTTTTGTATCCGGTATTACTTTTTAATGAATTTTCTAACTATGGTTTGATTGTTGAAACAATATATTCGGTTTCACTTTATTATTTATTAAGAAATTAATTTTCAGCAGTGCACCGGAATTCAAGTCATAGATATTGTGTGTTTTATATCCGGTATCAATTTTTAATGAATTTTCTAACAATGGTTTGATTGTTGAAACAATATATTCGGTTTCACTTTATTATTTATTAAAAAATTAATTTTCAGCAGTGCACCGGAATTCAAGTCATAGATATTGCGTGTTTTATATCCGGTATCAATTTTTATTGAATTTTCTAACAATGGTTTCATTGTTGAAATAATATATTCAGTTTCACTTTATTATTTATTAAGAAATTAATTTTCAGCAGTGCACCGGAGTTCATTTCATAGATATTGCGTGTTTTGTATCCGGTATTGCTTTTTAATGAATTTTCTAACAATGTTTTGATTGTTGAAACAATATATTCGGTTTCACTTTATTATTTATTAAGAAATTAATTTTCAGCAGTGCACCGGAGTTCATTTCACAGATATTGCGAGTTTTGTATCCGGTATTACTTTTTAATGAATTTTCTAACTATGGTTTGATATTTGAAACAATATATTCGGTTTCACTTTATTATTTATTAAGAAATTAATTTTCAGCCGTGCACCGGAATTCAATTCATAGATATTGCGTGTTTTATATCCGGTATCACTTTTTATTGAATTTTCTAACAATGGTTTGATTGTTGAAACAATATATTGGGTTTCACTTTATTATTTATTAAGAAATTAATTTTCAGCCGTTCACCGGAATTCAATTCATAGATATTGCGTGTTTTATATGCGGTGTCACTTTTTAATGATTTTCTAACAATGTTTTGATTGTTGAAACAATATATTCGGTTTCACTTTATTATTTATTAAGAAATTAATTTTCAGCAGTGCACCGGAATTCAAGTCATAGATATTGCGTGTTTTATATCCGGTATCAAATTTTAATGAATTTTCTAACAATGGTTTGATTGTTGAAACAATATATTCGGTTTCACTTTATTATTTATTAAGAAATTAATTTTCAGCAGTGCACCGGAATTCAATTCATAGATATTGCGTGTTTTATATCCGGTATCACTTTTTAATGAATTTTCTAACAATGATTTGATTGTTGAAACAATATATTCGCTGTCACTTTATTATTTAGTAAGAAATTAATTTTCAGCAGTGCACCGGAATTCAATTCAAAGATATTGCGTGTTTTATATCCGGTATAACTTTTTAATGAATTTTCTAACAATGGTTTGATTGTTGAAACAATATATTCGGTTTCACTTTATTATTTATTAAGAAATTAATTTTCAGCCGTGCACCGGAATTCAATTCATAGATATTGCGTGTTTTATATCCGGTATCACTTTTTTATGAATTTTATAACAATGGTTTGATTGTTGAAACAATATATTCGGTTTCACTTTATTATTTATTAAGAAATTAATTTTCAGCAGTGCACCGGAGTTCATTTCATAGATATTGCGTGTTTTGTATCCGGTATTACTTTTTAATGAATTTTCTAACTATGGTTTGGTTGTTGAAACAATATATTCGGTTTCACTTTATTATTTATTAAGAAATTAATTTTCAGCAGTGCACCGGAATTCAATTCATAGATATTGCGTGTTTTATATCCGGTATCAATTTTTAATGAATTTTCTAACAATGGTTTGATTGTTGAAACAATATATTCGGTTTCACTTTATTATTTATTAAAAAATTAATTTTCAGCAGTGCACCGGAATTCAAGTCATAGATATTGCGTGTTTTATATCCGGTATCAATTTTTATTGAATTTTCTAACAATGGTTTCATTGTTGAAATAATATATTCGGGTCACTTTATTATTTATTAAGAAATTAATTTTCAGCAGTGCCCCGGAGTTCATTTCATAGATATTGCGTGTTTTGTATCCGGTATTACTTTTTAATGAATTTTCTAACAATGTTTTGATTGTTGAAACAATATATTCGGTTTCACTTTATTATTTATTAAGAAATTAATTTTCAGCAGTGCACCGGAGTTCATTTCACAAATATTGCGAGTTTTGTATCCGGTATTACTTTTTAATGTATTTTCTAACTATGGTTTGATATTTGAAACGATATATTCGGTTTCACTTTATTATTTATTAAGAAATTAATTTTCAGCCGTGCACCGGAATTCAATTCATAGATATTGCGTGTTTTACATCCGGTATCAATTTTTATTGAATTTTCTAACAATGGTTTGATTGTTGAAACAATATATTGGGTTTCACTTTATTATTTATTAAGAAATTAATTTTCAGCCGTTCACCGGAATTCAATTCATAGATATTGCGTGTTTTATATGCGGTGTCACTTTTTAATGAATTTTCTAACAATGTTTTGATTGTTGAAACAATATATTCGGTTTCACTTTATTATTTATTAAGAAATTAATTTTCAGCAGTGCACCGGAATTCAAGTCATAGATATTGCGTGTTTTATATCCGGCATCAAATTTTAATGAATTTTCTAACAATGGTTTGATTGTTGAAACAATATATTCGGTTTCACTTTATTATTTATTAAGAAATTAATTTTCAGCAGTGCACCGGAATTCAATTCATAGATATTGCGTGTTTTATATCCGGTATCACTTTTTAACGAATTTTCTAACAATGATTTGATTGTTGAAACAATATATTCGCTGTCACTTTATTATTTAGTAAGAAATTAATTTTCAGCAGTGCACCGGAATTCAATTCAAAGATATTGCGTGTTTTATATCCGGTATCACATTTTAATGAATTTTCTAACAATGGTTTGATTGTTGAAACAATATATTCGGTTTCACTTTATTATTTATTAAGAAATTAATTTTCAGCCGTGCACCGGAATTCAATTCATAGATATTGCGTGTTTTATATCCGGTATCACTTTTTAATGAATTTTCTAACAACGTTTTGATTGTTGAAACAATATATTCGGTTTCACTTTATTATTTATTAAGAAATTAATTTTCAGCCGTTCACCGGAATTCAATTCATAGATATTGCGTGTTTTATATGCGGTGTCACTTTTTAATGAATTTTCTAACAATGTTTTGATTGTTGAAACAATATATTCGGTTTCACTTTATTATTTATTAAGAAATTAATTTTCAGCAGTGCACCGGAATTCAAGTCATAGATATTGCGTGTTTTATATCCGGCATCAAATTTTAATGAATTTTCTAACAATGGTCTGATTGTTGAAACAATATATTCGGTTTCATTTTATTATTTATTAAGAAATTAATTTTCAGCAGTGCACCGGAATTCAATTCATAGATATTGCGTGTTTTATATCCGGTATCACTTTTTAATGAATTTTCTAACAATGATTTGATTGTTGAAACAATATATTCGCTGTCACTTTATTATTTAGTAAGAAATTAATTTTCAGCAGTGCACCGGAATTCAATTCAAAGATATTGCGTGTTTTATATCCGGTATCACTTTTTAATGAATTTTCTAACAATGGTTTGATTGTTGAAACAATATATTCGGTTTCACTTTATTATTTATTAAGAAATTAATTTTCAGCCGTGCACCGGAATTCAATTCATAGATATTGCGTGTTTTATATCCGGTATCACTTTTTAATGAATTTTCTAACAATGGTTTGATTGTTGAAACAATATATTCGGTTTCACTTTATTATTTATTAAGAAATTAATTTCAGCAGTGCACCGGAATTCAATTCATAGATATTGCGTGTTTTATATACGGTATCACTTTTTTATGAATTTTATAACAATGGTTTGATTGTTGAAACAATATATTCGGTTTCACTTTATTATTTATTAAGAAATTAATTTTCAGCCGTGCACCGGAATTCAATTCATAGATATTGCTTGTTTAATATGCGGCATTAATTTTTAATGAATTTTCTAACAATGGTTTGATTGTTGAAACAATATATTCGGTTTAACTCTATTATTTATTAAGAAATTAATTTTCAGCCGTGCACCGGAATTCAATTCATAGATATTGCGTGTTTTATATCCGGTGTCACTTTTTAATGAATTTTCTAACAATGTTTTGATTGTTGAAACAATATATTCGGTTTCACTTTATTACTTATTAAGAAATTAATTTTCAGCAGTGCACCGGAATTCAAGTCATAGATATTGCCTGTTTTATATCCGGTATCAATTTTTAATGAATTTTCTAACAATGGTTTCATTGTTGAAACAATATATTCGGTTTCACTTTATTATTTTTTAAGAAATTAATTTTCAGCAGTGCACCGGAGTTCATTTCATAGATATTGCGTGTTTTGTATCCGGTATTACTTTTTAATGAATTTTCTAACTATGGTTTGATTGTTGAAACAATATATTCGGTTTCACTTTATTATTTATTAAGAAATTAATTTTCAGCAGTGCACCGGAATTCAAGTCATAGATATTGCGTGTTTTATATCCGGTATCAATTTTTAATGAATTTTCTAACAATGGTTTGATTGTTGAAACAATATATTCGGTTTCACTTTATTATTTATTAAAAAATTAATTTTCAGCAGTGCACCGGAATTCCAGTCATAGATATTGCGTGTTTTATATCCGGTATCAATTTTTAATGAATTTTCTAACAATGGTTTGATTGTTGAAACAATATATTCGGTTTCACTTTATTATTTATTAAAAAATTAATTTTCAGCAGTGCACCGGAATTCCAGTCATAGATATTGCGTGTTTTATATCCGGTATCAATTTTTAATGAATTTTCTAACAATGGTTTGATTGTTGAAACAATATATTCGGTTTCACTTTATTATTTATTAAAAAATTAATTTTCAGCAGTGCACCGGAATTCAAGTCATAGATATTGCGTGTTTTATATCCGGTATCAATTTTTAATGAATTTTCTAACAATGGTTTGATTGTTGAAACAATATATTCGGTTTCACTTTATTATTTATTAAGAAAATAATTTTCAGCAGTGCACCGGAATTCAATTCATAGATATTGCGTGTTTTATATACGGTATCACTTTTTTATGAATTTTATAACAATGGTTTGATTGTTGAAACAATATATTCGGTTTCACTTTATTATTTATTAAGAAATTAATTTTCAGCCGTGCACCGGAATTCAATTCATAGATATTGCTTGTTTAATATGCGGCATTAATTTTTAATGAATTTTCTAACAATGGTTTGATTGTTGAAACAATATATTCGGTTTAACTCTATTATTTATTAAGAAATTAATTTTCAGCCGTGCACCGGAATTCAATTCATAGATATTGCGTGTTTTATATCCGGTGTCACTTTTTAATGAATTTTCTAACAATGTTTTGATTGTTGAAACAATATATTCGGTTTCACTTTATTATTTATTAAGAAATTAATTTTCAGCAGTGCACCGGAATTCAAGTCATAGATATTGCCTGTTTTATATCCGGTATCAATTTTTAATGAATTTTCTAACAATGGTTTCATTGTTGAAACAATATATTCGGTTTCACTTTATTATTTATTAAGAAATTAATTTTCAGCAGTGCACCGGAATTCAATTCATAGATATTGCGTGTTTTATATCCGGTATCAATTTTTAATGAATTTTCTAACAATGGTTTGATTGTTGAAACAATATATTCGGTTTCACTTTATTATTTATTAAAAAATTAATTTTCAGCAGTGCACCGGAATTCAAGTCATAGATATTGCGTGTTTTATATCCGGTATCACTTTTTAATGAATTTTCTAACAATGATTTGATTGTTGAAACAATATATTCGCTGTCACTTTATTATTTAGTAAGAAATTAATTTTCAGCAGTGCACCGGAATTCAATTCAAAGATATTGCGTGTTTTATATCCGGTATAACTTTTTAATGAATTTTCTAACAATGGTTTGATTGTTGAAACAATATATTCGGTTTCACTTTATTATTTATTAAGAAATTAATTTTCAGCAGTGCACCGGAGTTCATTTCATAGATATTGCGTGTTTTGTATCCGGTATTACTTTTTAATGAATTTTCTAACTATGGTTTGGTTGTTGAAACAATATATTCGGTTTCACTTTATTATTTATTAAGAAATTAATTTTCAGCCGTGCACCGGAATTCAATTCATAGATATTGCGTGTTTTATATCCGGTATCACTTTTTTATGAATTTTATAACAATGGTTTGATTGTTGAAACAATATATTCGGTTTCACTTTATTATTTATTAAGAAATTAATTTTCAGCAGTGCACCGGAGTTCATTTCATAGATATTGCGTGTTTTGTATCCGGTATTACTTTTTAATGAATTTTCTAACTATGGTTTGGTTGTTGAAACAATATATTCGGTTTCACTTTATTATTTATTAAGAAATTAATTTTCAGCAGTGCACCGGAATTCAATTCATAGATATTGCGTGTTTTATATCCGGTATCAATTTTTAATGAATTTTCTAACAATGGTTTGATTGTTGAAACAATATATTCGGTTTCACTTTATTATTTATTAAAAAATTAATTTTCAGCAGTGCACCGGAATTCAAGTCATAGATATTGCGTGTTTTATATCCGGTATCAATTTTTATTGAATTTTCTAACAATGGTTTCATTGTTGAAATAATATATTCGGGTCACTTTATTATTTAGTAAGAAATTAATTTTCAGCAGTGCACCGGAATTCAATTCAAAGATATTGCGTGTTTTATATCCGGTATCACATTTTAATGAATTTTCTAACAATGGTTTGATTGTTGAAACAATATATTCGGTTTCACTTTATTATTTATTAAGAAATTAATTTTCAGCCGTGCACCGGAATTCAATTCATAGATATTGCGTGTTTTATATCCGGTATCACTTTTTAATGAATTTTCTAACAACGTTTTGATTGTTGAAACAATATATTCGGTTTCACTTTATTATTTATTAAGAAATTAATTTTCAGCCGTTCACCGGAATTCAATTCATAGATATTGCGTGTTTTATATGCGGTGTCACTTTTTAATGAATTTTCTAACAATGTTTTGATTGTTGAAACAATATATTCGGTTTCACTTTATTATTTATTAAGAAATTAATTTTCAGCAGTGCACCGGAATTCAAGTCATAGATATTGCGTGTTTTATATCCGGCATCAAATTTTAATGAATTTTCTAACAATGGTTTGATTGTTGAAACAATATATTCGGTTTCATTTTATTATTTATTAAGAAATTAATTTTCAGCAGTGCACCGGAATTCAATTCATAGATATTGCGTGTTTTATATCCGGTATCACTTTTTAATGAATTTTCTAACAATGATTTGATTGTTGAAACAATATATTCGCTGTCACTTTATTATTTAGTAAGAAATTAATTTTCAGCAGTGCACCGGAATTCAATTCAAAGATATTGCGTGTTTTATATCCGGTATCACTTTTTAATGAATTTTCTAACAATGGTTTGATTGTTGAAACAATATATTCGGTTTCACTTTATTATTTATTAAGAAATTAATTTTCAGCCGTGCACCGGAATTCAATTCATAGATATTGCGTGTTTTATATCCGGTATCACTTTTTAATGAATTTTCTAACAATGGTTTGATTGTTGAAACAATATATTCGGTTTCACTTTATTATTTATTAAGAAATTAATTTTCAGCAGTGCACCGGAATTCAATTCATAGATATTGCGTGTTTTATATACGGTATCACTTTTTTATGAATTTTATAACAATGGTTTGATTGTTGAAACAATATATTCGGTTTCACTTTATTATTTATTAAGAAATTAATTTTCAGCCGTGCACCGGAATTCAATTCATAGATATTGCTTGTTTAATATGCGGCATTAATTTTTAATGAATTTTCTAACAATGGTTTGATTGTTGAAACAATATATTCGGTTTAACTCTATTATTTATTAAGAAATTAATTTTCAGCCGTGCACCGGAATTCAATTCATAGATATTGCGTGTTTTATATCCGGTGTCACTTTTTAATGAATTTTCTAACAATGTTTTGATTGTTGAAACAATATATTCGGTTTCACTTTATTACTTATTAAGAAATTAATTTTCAGCAGTGCACCGGAATTCAAGTCATAGATATTGCCTGTTTTATATCCGGTATCAATTTTTAATGAATTTTCTAACAATGGTTTCATTGTTGAAACAATATATTCGGTTTCACTTTATTATTTTTTAAGAAATTAATTTTCAGCAGTGCACCGGAGTTCATTTCATAGATATTGCGTGTTTTGTATCCGGTATTACTTTTTAATGAATTTTCTAACTATGGTTTGATTGTTGAAACAATATATTCGGTTTCACTTTATTATTTATTAAGAAATTAATTTTCAGCAGTGCACCGGAATTCAAGTCATAGATATTGCGTGTTTTATATCCGGTATCAATTTTTAATGAATTTTCTAACAATGGTTTGATTGTTGAAACAATATATTCGGTTTCACTTTATTATTTATTAAAAAATTAATTTTCAGCAGTGCACCGGAATTCCAGTCATAGATATTGCGTGTTTTATATCCGGTATCAATTTTTAATGAATTTTCTAACAATGGTTTGATTGTTGAAACAATATATTCGGTTTCACTTTATTATTTATTAAAAAATTAATTTTCAGCAGTGCACCGGAATTCCAGTCATAGATATTGCGTGTTTTATATCCGGTATCAATTTTTAATGAATTTTCTAACAATGGTTTGATTGTTGAAACAATATATTCGGTTTCACTTTATTATTTATTAAAAAATTAATTTTCAGCAGTGCACCGGAATTCAAGTCATAGATATTGCGTGTTTTATATCCGGTATCAATTTTTAATGAATTTTCTAACAATGGTTTGATTGTTGAAACAATATATTCGGTTTCACTTTATTATTTATTAAGAAAATAATTTTCAGCAGTGCACCGGAATTCAATTCATAGATATTGCGTGTTTTATATACGGTATCACTTTTTTATGAATTTTATAACAATGGTTTGATTGTTGAAACAATATATTCGGTTTCACTTTATTATTTATTAAGAAATTAATTTTCAGCCGTGCACCGGAATTCAATTCATAGATATTGCTTGTTTAATATGCGGCATTAATTTTTAATGAATTTTCTAACAATGGTTTGATTGTTGAAACAATATATTCGGTTTAACTCTATTATTTATTAAGAAATTAATTTTCAGCCGTGCACCGGAATTCAATTCATAGATATTGCGTGTTTTATATCCGGTGTCACTTTTTAATGAATTTTCTAACAATGTTTTGATTGTTGAAACAATATATTCGGTTTCACTTTATTATTTATTAAGAAATTAATTTTCAGCAGTGCACCGGAATTCAAGTCATAGATATTGCCTGTTTTATATCCGGTATCAATTTTTAATGAATTTTCTAACAATGGTTTCATTGTTGAAACAATATATTCGGTTTCACTTTATTATTTATTAAGAAATTAATTTTCAGCAGTGCACCGGAATTCAATTCATAGATATTGCGTGTTTTATATCCGGTATCAATTTTTAATGAATTTTCTAACAATGGTTTGATTGTTGAAACAATATATTCGGTTTCACTTTATTATTTATTAAAAAATTAATTTTCAGCAGTGCACCGGAATTCAAGTCATAGATATTGCGTGTTTTATATCCGGTATCACTTTTTAATGAATTTTCTAACAATGATTTGATTGTTGAAACAATATATTCGCTGTCACTTTATTATTTAGTAAGAAATTAATTTTCAGCAGTGCACCGGAATTCAATTCAAAGATATTGCGTGTTTTATATCCGGTATAACTTTTTAATGAATTTTCTAACAATGGTTTGATTGTTGAAACAATATATTCGGTTTCACTTTATTATTTATTAAGAAATTAATTTTCAGCAGTGCACCGGAGTTCATTTCATAGATATTGCGTGTTTTGTATCCGGTATTACTTTTTAATGAATTTTCTAACTATGGTTTGGTTGTTGAAACAATATATTCGGTTTCACTTTATTATTTATTAAGAAATTAATTTTCAGCCGTGCACCGGAATTCAATTCATAGATATTGCGTGTTTTATATCCGGTATCACTTTTTTATGAATTTTATAACAATGGTTTGATTGTTGAAACAATATATTCGGTTTCACTTTATTATTTATTAAGAAATTAATTTTCAGCAGTGCACCGGAGTTCATTTCATAGATATTGCGTGTTTTGTATCCGGTATTACTTTTTAATGAATTTTCTAACTATGGTTTGGTTGTTGAAACAATATATTCGGTTTCACTTTATTATTTATTAAGAAATTAATTTTCAGCAGTGCACCGGAATTCAATTCATAGATATTGCGTGTTTTATATCCGGTATCAATTTTTAATGAATTTTCTAACAATGGTTTGATTGTTGAAACAATATATTCGGTTTCACTTTATTATTTATTAAAAAATTAATTTTCAGCAGTGCACCGGAATTCAAGTCATAGATATTGCGTGTTTTATATCCGGTATCAATTTTTATTGAATTTTCTAACAATGGTTTCATTGTTGAAATAATATATTCGGGTCACTTTATTATTTATTAAGAAATTAATTTTCAGCAGTGCCCCGGAGTTCATTTCATAGATATTGCGTGTTTTGTATCCGGTATTACTTTTTAATGAATTTTCTAACAATGTTTTGATTGTTGAAACAATATATTCGGTTTCACTTTATTATTTATTAAGAAATTAATTTTCAGCAGTGCACCGGAATTCAATTCATAGATATTGCGTGTTTTATGTCCGGTATCAATTTTTATTGAATTTTCTAACAATGGTTTGATTGTTGAAACAATATATTGGGTTTCACTTTATTATTTATTAAGAAATTAATTTTCAGCCGTTCACCGGAATTCAATTCATAGATATTGCGTGTTTTATATGCGGTGTCACTTTTTAATGAATTTTCTAACAATGTTTTGATTGTTGAAACAATATATTCGGTTTCACTTTATTATTTATTAAGAAATTAATTTTCAGCAGTGCACCGGAATTCAAGTCATAGATATTGCGTGTTTTATATCCGGCATCAAATTTTAATGAATTTTCTAACAATGGTTTGATTGTTGAAACAATATTTTCGGTTTCACTTTATTATTTATTAAGAAATTAATTTTCAGCAGTGCACCGGAATTCAATTCATAGATATTGCGTGTTTTATATCCGGTATCACTTTTTAACGAATTTTCTAACAATGATTTGATTGTTGAAACAATATATTCGCTGTCACTTTATTATTTAGTAAGAAATTAATTTTCAGCAGTGCACCGGAATTCAATTCAAAGATATTGCGTGTTTTATATCCGGTATCACATTTTAATGAATTTTCTAACAATGGTTTGATTGTTGAAACAATATATTCGGTTTCACTTTATTATTTATTAAGAAATTAATTTTCAGCCGTGCACCGGAATTCAATTCATAGATATTGCGTGTTTTATATCCGGTATCACTTTTTAATGAATTTTCTAACAACGTTTTGATTGTTGAAACAATATATTCGGTTTCACTTTATTATTTATTAAGAAATTAATTTTCAGCCGTTCACCGGAATTCAATTCATAGATATTGCGTGTTTTATATGCGGTGTCACTTTTTAATGAATTTTCTAACAATGTTTTGATTGTTGAAACAATATATTCGGTTTCACTTTATTATTTATTAAGAAATTAATTTTCAGCAGTGCACCGGAATTCAAGTCATAGATATTGCGTGTTTTATATCCGGCATCAAATTTTAATGAATTTTCTAACAATGGTTTGATTGTTGAAACAATATATTCGGTTTCACTTTATTATTTATTAAGAAATTAATTTTCAGCAGTGCACCGGAATTCAATTCATAGATATTGCGTGTTTTATATCCGGTATCACTTTTTAATGAATTTTCTAACAATGATTTGATTGTTGAAACAATATATTCGCTGTCACTTTATTATTTAGTAAGAAATTAATTTTCAGCAGTGCACCGGAATTCAATTCAAAGATATTGCGTGTTTTATATCCGGTATCACTTTTTAATGAATTTTCTAACAATGGTTTGATTGTTGAAACAATATATTCGGTTTCACTTTATTATTTATTAAGAATTTAATTTTCAGCCGTGCACCGGAATTCAATTCATAGATATTGCGTGTTTTATATCCGGTATCACTTTTTAATGAATTTTCTAACAATGGTTTGATTGTTGAAACAATATATTCGGTTTCACTTTATTATTTATTAAGAAATTAATTTTCAGCAGTGCACCGGAATTCAATTCATAGATATTGCGTGTTTTATATACGGTATCACTTTTTTATGAATTTTATAACAATGGTTTGATTGTTGAAACAATATATTCGGTTTCACTTTATTATTTATTAAGAAATTAATTTTCAGCCGTGCACCGGAATTCAATTCATAGATATTGCTTGTTTAATATGCGGCATTAATTTTTAATGAATTTTCTAACAATGGTTTGATTGTTGAAACAATATATTCGGTTTAACTCTATTATTTATTAAGAAATTAATTTTCAGCCGTGCACCGGAATTCAATTCATAGATATTGCGTGTTTTATATCCGGTGTCACTTTTTAATGAATTTTCTAACAATGTTTTGATTGTTGAAACAATATATTCGGTTTCACTTTATTATTTATTAAGAAATTAATTTTCAGCAGTGCACCGGAATTCAAGTCATAGATATTGCGTGTTTTATATCCGGTATCAATTTTTAATGAATTTTCTAACAATGGTTTGATTGTTGAAACAATATATTCGGTTTCACTTTATTATTTATTAAAAAATTAATTTTCAGCAGTGCACCGGAATTCCAGTCATAGATATTGCGTGTTTTATATCCGGTATCAATTTTTAATGAATTTTCTAACAATGGTTTGATTGTTGAAACAATATATTCGGTTTCACTTTATTATTTATTAAAAAATTAATTTTCAGCAGTGCACCGGAATTCCAGTCATAGATATTGCGTGTTTTATATCCGGTATCAATTTTTAATGAATTTTCTAACAATGGTTTGATTGTTGAAACAATATATTCGGTTTCACTTTATTATTTATTAAAAAATTAATTTTCAGCAGTGCACCGGAATTCAAGTCATAGATATTGCGTGTTTTATATCCGGTATCAATTTTTAATGAATTTTCTAACAATGGTTTGATTGTTGAAACAATATATTCGGTTTCACTTTATTATTTATTAAGAAAATAATTTTCAGCAGTGCACCGGAATTCAATTCATAGATATTGCGTGTTTTATATACGGTATCACTTTTTTATGAATTTTATAACAATGGTTTGATTGTTGAAACAATATATTCGGTTTCACTTTATTATTTATTAAGAAATTAATTTTCAGCCGTGCACCGGAATTCAATTCATAGATATTGCTTGTTTAATATGCGGCATTAATTTTTAATGAATTTTCTAACAATGGTTTGATTGTTGAAACAATATATTCGGTTTAACTCTATTATTTATTAAGAAATTAATTTTCAGCCGTGCACCGGAATTCAATTCATAGATATTGCGTGTTTTATATCCGGTGTCACTTTTTAATGAATTTTCTAACAATGTTTTGATTGTTGAAACAATATATTCGGTTTCACTTTATTATTTATTAAGAAATTAATTTTCAGCAGTGCACCGGAATTCAAGTCATAGATATTGCCTGTTTTATATCCGGTATCAATTTTTAATGAATTTTCTAACAATGGTTTCATTGTTGAAACAATATATTCGGTTTCACTTTATTATTTTTTAAGAAATTAATTTTCAGCAGTGCACCGGAGTTCATTTCATAGATATTGCGTGTTTTGTATCCGGTATTACTTTTTAATGAATTTTCTAACTATGGTTTGATTGTTGAAACAATATATTCGGTTTCACTTTATTATTTATTAAGAAATTAATTTTCAGCAGTGCACCGGAATTCAAGTCATAGATATTGCGTGTTTTATATCCGGTATCAATTTTTAATGAATTTTCTAACAATGGTTTGATTGTTGAAACAATATATTCGGTTTCACTTTATTATTTATTAAAAAATTAATTTTCAGCAGTGCACCGGAATTCCAGTCATAGATATTGCGTGTTTTATATCCGGTATCAATTTTTAATGAATTTTCTAACAATGGTTTGATTGTTGAAACAATATATTCGGTTTCACTTTATTATTTATTAAAAAATTAATTTTCAGCAGTGCACCGGAATTCCAGTCATAGATATTGCGTGTTTTATATACGGTATCAATTTTTAATGAATTTTCTAACAATGGTTTGATTGTTGAAACAATATATTCGGTTTCACTTTATTATTTATTAAAAAATTAATTTTCAGCAGTGCACCGGAATTCAAGTCATAGATATTGCGTGTTTTATATCCGGTATCAATTTTTAATGAATTTTCTAATAATGGTTTGATTGTTGAAACAATATATTCGGTTTCACTTTATTATTTATTAAAAAATTAATTTTCAGCAGTGCACCGGAATTCAAGTCATAGATATTGCGTGTTTTATATCCGGTATCAATTTTTAATGAATTTTCTAACAATGGTTTGATTGTTGAAACAATATATTCGGTTTCACTTTATTATTTATTAAAAAATTAATTTTCAGCAGTGCACCGGAATTCAAGTCATAGATATTGCGTGTTTTATATCCGGTATCAATTTTTAATGAATTTTCTAACAATGTTTTGATTGTTGAAACAATATATTCGGTTTCACTTTATTATTTATTAAGAAATTAATTTTCAGCAGTGCACCGGAATTCAAGTCATAGATATTGCCTGTTTTATATCCGGTATCAATTTTTAATGAATTTTCTAACAATGGTTTCATTGTTGAAACAATATATTCGGTTTCACTTTATTATTTTTTAAGAAATTAATTTTCAGCAGTGCACCGGAGTTCATTTCATAGATATTGCGTGTTTTGTATCCGGTATTACTTTTTAATGAATTTTCTAACTATGGTTTGATTGTTGAAACAATATATTCGGTTTCACTTTATTATTTATTAAGAAATTAATTTTCAGCAGTGCACCGGAATTCAAGTCATAGATATTGCGTGTTTTATATCCGGTATCAATTTTTAATGAATTTTCTAACAATGGTTTGATTGTTGAAACAATATATTCGGTTTCACTTTATTATTTATTAAAAAATTAATTTTCAGCAGTGCACCGGAATTCCAGTCATAGATATTGCGTGTTTTATATCCGGTATCAATTTTTAATGAATTTTCTAACAATGGTTTGATTGTTGAAACAATATATTCGGTTTCACTTTATTATTTATTAAAAAATTAATTTTCAGCAGTGCACCGGAATTCAAGTCATAGATATTGCGTGTTTTATATCCGGTATCAATTTTTAATGAATTTTCTAACAATGGTTTGATTGTTGAAACAATATATTCGGTTTCACTTTATTATTTATTAAAAAATTAATTTTCAGCAGTGCACCGGAATTCCAGTCATAGATATTGCGTGTTTTATATCCGGTATCAATTTTTAATGAATTTTCTAACAATGGTTTGATTGTTGAAACAATATATTCGGTTTCACTTTATTATTTATTAAAAAATTAATTTTCAGCAGTGCACCGGAATTCCAGTCATAGATATTGCGTGTTTTATATCCGGTATCAATTTTTAATGAATTTTCTAACAATGGTTTGATTGTTGAAACAATATATTCGGTTTCACTTTATTATTTATTAAAAAATTAATTTTCAGCAGTGCACCGGAATTCAAGTCATAGATATTGCGTGTTTTATATCCGGTATCAATTTTTAATGAATTTTCTAACAATGGTTTGATTGTTGAAACAATATATTCGGTTTCACTTTATTATTTATTAAAAAATTAATTTTCAGCAGTGCACCGGAATTCCAGTCATAGATATTGCGTGTTTTATATCCGGTATCAATTTTTAATGAATTTTCTAACAATGGTTTGATTGTTGAAACAATATATTCGGTTTCACTTTATTATTTATTAAAAAATTAATTTTCAGCAGTGCACCGGAATTCAAGTCATAGATATTGCGTGTTTTATATCCGGTATCAATTTTTAATGAATTTTCTAACAATGGTTTGATTGTTGAAACAATATATTCGGTTTCACTTTATTATTTATTAAAAAATTAATTTTCAGCAGTGCACCGGAATTCAAGTCATAGATATTGCGTGTTTTATATCCGGTATCAATTTTTAATGAATTTTCTAACAATGGTTTCATTGTTGAAACAATATATTTGGTTTCACTTTATTATTTATTAAGAAATTAATTTTCAGCCGTGCACCGGAATTCAATTCATAGATATTACTTGTTTAATATGCGGCATTAATTTTTAATGAATTTTCTAACAATGGTTTGATTGTTGAAACAATATATTCGGTTTAACTCTATTATTTATTAAGAAATTAATTTTCAGCCGTGCACCGGAATTCAATTCATAGATATTGCGTGTTTTATATCCGGTGTCACTTTTTAATGAATTTTCTAACAATGTTTTGATTGTTGAAACAATATATTCGGTTTCACTTTATTATTTATTAAGAAATTAATTTTCAGCAGTGCACCGGAATTCAAGTCATAGATATTGCGTGTTTTATATACGGTATCACTTTTTTATGAATTTTATAACAATGGTTTGATTGTTGAAACAATATATTCGGTTTCACTTTATTATTTATTAAGAAATTAATTTTCAGCCGTGCACCGGAATTCAATTCATAGATATTGCTTGTTTAATATGCGGCATTAATTTTTAATGAATTTTCTAACAATGGTTTGATTGTTGAAACAATATATTCGGTTTAACTCTATTATTTATTAAGAAATTAATTTTCAGCCGTGCACCGGAATTCAATTCATAGATATTGCGTGTTTTATATCCGGTGTCACTTTTTAATGAATTTTCTAACAATGTTTTGATTGTTGAAACAATATATTCGGTTTCACTTTATTATTTATTAAGAAATTAATTTTCAGCAGTGCACCGGAATTCAAGTCATAGATATTGCCTGTTTTATATCCGGTATCAATTTTTAATGAATTTTCTAACAATGGTTTCATTGTTGAAACAATATATTCGGTTTCACTTTATTATTTTTTAAGAAATTAATTTTCAGCAGTGCACCGGAGTTCATTTCATAGATATTGCGTGTTTTGTATCCGGTATTACATTTTAATGAATTTTCTAACTATGGTTTGATTGTTGAAACAATATATCCGGTTTCACTTTATTATTTATTAAGAAATTAATTTTCAGCAGTGCACCGGAATTCAAGTCATAGATATTGCGTGTTTTATATCCGGTATCAATTTTTAATGAATTTTCTAACAATGGTTTGATTGTTGAAACAATATATTCGGTTTCACTTTATTATTTATTAAAAAATTAATTTTCAGCAGTGCACCGGAATTCCAGTCATAGATATTGCGTGTTTTATATCCGGTATCAATTTTTAATGAATTTTCTAACAATGGTTTGATTGTTGAAACAATATATTCGGTTTCACTTTATTATTTATTAAAAAATTAATTTTCAGCAGTGCACCGGAATTCCAGTCATAGATATTGCGTGTTTTATATCCGGTATCAATTTTTAATGAATTTTCTAACAATGGTTTGATTGTTGAAACAATATATTCGGTTTCACTTTATTATTTATTAAAAAATTAATTTTCAGCAGTGCACCGGAATTCAAGTCATAGATATTGCGTGTTTTATATCCGGTATCAATTTTTAATGAATTTTCTAACAATGGTTTGATTGTTGAAACAATATATTCGGTTTCACTTTATTATTTATTAAAAAATTAATTTTCAGCAGTGCACCGGAATTCAAGTCATAGATATTGCGTGTTTTATATCCGGTATCAATTTTTAATGAATTTTCTAACAATGTTTTGATTGTTGAAACAATATATTCGGTTTCACTTTATTATTTATTAAGAAATTAATTTTCAGCAGTGCACCGGAATTCAAGTCATAGATATTGCCTGTTTTATATCCGGTATCAATTTTTAATGAATTTTCTAACAATGGTTTCATTGTTGAAACAATATATTCGGTTTCACTTTATTATTTTTTAAGAAATTAATTTTCAGCAGTGCACCGGAGTTCATTTCATAGATATTGCGTGTTTTGTATCCGGTATTACTTTTTAATGAATTTTCTAACTATGGTTTGATTGTTGAAACAATATATTCGGTTTCACTTTATAATTTATTAAGAAATTAATTTTCAGCAGTGCACCGGAATTCAAGTCATAGATATTGCGTGTTTTATATCCGGTA
This sequence comes from Maratus speciosus, assembly GCA_963932465.1. Lineage (NCBI taxonomy): Eukaryota > Metazoa > Arthropoda > Arachnida > Araneae > Salticidae > Maratus > Maratus speciosus. Next base: position 31,223 of record CAWVRF010000063.1, on the reverse strand, counting down.
TCAATTTTTAATGAATTTTCTAACAATGGTTTGATTGTTGAAACAATATATTCGGTTTCACTTTATTATTTATTAAAAAATTAATTTTCAGCAGTGCACCGGAATTCCAGTCATAGATATTGCGTGTTTTATATCCGGTATCAATTTTTAATGAATTTTCTAACAATGGTTTGATTGTTGAAACAATATATTCGGTTTCACTTTATTATTTATTAAAAAATTAATTTTCAGCAGTGCACCGGAATTCAAGTCATAGATATTGCGTGTTTTATATCCGGTATCAATTTTTAATGAATTTTCTAACAATGGTTTGATTGTTGAAACAATATATTCGGTTTCACTTTATTATTTATTAAAAAATTAATTTTCAGCAGTGCACCGGAATTCCAGTCATAGATATTGCGTGTTTTATATCCGGTATCAATTTTTAATGAATTTTCTAACAATGGTTTGATTGTTGAAACAATATATTCGGTTTCACTTTATTATTTATTAAAAAATTAATTTTCAGCAGTGCACCGGAATTCAAGTCATAGATATTGCGTGTTTTATATCCGGTATCAATTTTTAATGAATTTTCTAACAATGGTTTGATTGTTGAAACAATATATTCGGTTTCACTTTATTATTTATTAAGAAATTAATTTTCAGCCGTTCACCGGAATTCAATTCATAGATATTGCGTGTTTTATATGCGGTGTCACTTTTTAATGAATTTTCTAACAATGTTTTGATTGTTGAAACAATATATTCGGTTTCACTTTATTATTTATTAAGAAATTAATTTTCAGCAGTGCACCGGAATTCAAGTCATAGATATTGCGTGTTTTATATCCGGCATCAAATTTTAATGAATTTTCTAACAATGGTTTGATTGTTGAAACAATATATTCGGTTTCACTTTATTATTTATTAAGAAATTAATTTTCAGCAGTGCACCGGAATTCAATTCATAGATATTGCGTGTTTTATATCCGGTATCACTTTTTAATGAATTTTCTAACAATGATTTGATTGTTGAAACAATATATTCGCTGTCACTTTATTATTTAGTAAGAAATTAATTTTCAGCAGTGCACCGGAATTCAATTCAAAGATATTGCGTGTTTTATATCCGGTATCACTTTTTAATGAATTTTCTAACAATGGTTTGATTGTTGAAACAATATATTCGGTTTCACTTTATTATTTATTAAGAATTTAATTTTCAGCCGTGCACCGGAATTCAATTCATAGATATTGCGTGTTTTATATCCGGTATCACTTTTTAATGAATTTTCTAACAATGGTTTGATTGTTGAAACAATATATTCGGTTTCACTTTATTATTTATTAAGAAATTAATTTTCAGCAGTGCACCGGAATTCAATTCATAGATATTGCGTGTTTTATATACGGTATCACTTTTTTATGAATTTTATAACAATGGTTTGATTGTTGAAACAATATATTCGGTTTCACTTTATTATTTATTAAGAAATTAATTTTCAGCCGTGCACCGGAATTCAATTCATAGATATTGCTTGTTTAATATGCGGCATTAATTTTTAATGAATTTTCTAACAATGGTTTGATTGTTGAAACAATATATTCGGTTTAACTCTATTATTTATTAAGAAATTAATTTTCAGCCGTGCACCGGAATTCAATTCATAGATATTGCGTGTTTTATATCCGGTGTCACTTTTTAATGAATTTTCTAACAATGTTTTGATTGTTGAAACAATATATTCGGTTTCACTTTATTATTTATTAAGAAATTAATTTTCAGCAGTGCACCGGAATTCAAGTCACAGATATTGCGTGTTTTATATCCGGTATCAATTTTTAATGAATTTTCTAACAATGGTTTGATTGTTGAAACAATATATTCGGTTTCACTTTATTATTTATTAAAAAATTAATTTTCAGCAGTGCACCGGAATTCCAGTCATAGATATTGCGTGTTTTATATCCGGTATCAATTTTTAATGAATTTTCTAACAATGGTTTGATTGTTGAAACAATATATTCGGTTTCACTTTATTATTTATTAAAAAATTAATTTTCAGCAGTGCACCGGAATTCCAGTCATAGATATTGCGTGTTTTATATCCGGTATCAATTTTTAATGAATTTTCTAACAATGGTTTGATTGTTGAAACAATATATTCGGTTTCACTTTATTATTTATTAAAAAATTAATTTTCAGCAGTGCACCGGAATTCAAGTCATAGATATTGCGTGTTTTATATCCGGTATCAATTTTTAATGAATTTTCTAACAATGGTTTGATTGTTGAAACAATATATTCGGTTTCACTTTATTATTTATTAAGAAAATAATTTTCAGCAGTGCACCGGAATTCAATTCATAGATATTGCGTGTTTTATATACGGTATCACTTTTTTATGAATTTTATAACAATGGTTTGATTGTTGAAACAATATATTCGGTTTCACTTTATTATTTATTAAGAAATTAATTTTCAGCCGTGCACCGGAATTCAATTCATAGATATTGCTTGTTTAATATGCGGCATTAATTTTTAATGAATTTTCTAACAATGGTTTGATTGTTGAAACAATATATTCGGTTTAACTCTATTATTTATTAAGAAATTAATTTTCAGCCGTGCACCGGAATTCAATTCATAGATATTGCGTGTTTTATATCCGGTGTCACTTTTTAATGAATTTTCTAACAATGTTTTGATTGTTGAAACAATATATTCGGTTTCACTTTATTATTTATTAAGAAATTAATTTTCAGCAGTGCACCGGAATTCAAGTCATAGATATTGCCTGTTTTATATCCGGTATCAATTTTTAATGAATTTTCTAACAATGGTTTCATTGTTGAAACAATATATTCGGTTTCACTTTATTATTTTTTAAGAAATTAATTTTCAGCAGTGCACCGGAGTTCATTTCATAGATATTGCGTGTTTTGTATCCGGTATTACTTTTTAATGAATTTTCTAACTATGGTTTGATTGTTGAAACAATATATTCGGTTTCACTTTATTATTTATTAAGAAATTAATTTTCAGCAGTGCACCGGAATTCAAGTCATAGATATTGCGTGTTTTATATCCGGTATCAATTTTTAATGAATTTTCTAACAATGGTTTGATTGTTGAAACAATATATTCGGTTTCACTTTATTATTTATTAAAAAATTAATTTTCAGCAGTGCACCGGAATTCCAGTCATAGATATTGCGTGTTTTATATCCGGTATCAATTTTTAATGAATTTTCTAACAATGGTTTGATTGTTGAAACAATATATTCGGTTTCACTTTATTATTTATTAAAAAATTAATTTTCAGCAGTGCACCGGAATTCCAGTCATAGATATTGCGTGTTTTATATACGGTATCAATTTTTAATGAATTTTCTAACAATGGTTTGATTGTTGAAACAATATATTCGGTTTCACTTTATTATTTATTAAAAAATTAATTTTCAGCAGTGCACCGGAATTCAAGTCATAGATATTGCGTGTTTTATATCCGGTATCAATTTTTAATGAATTTTCTAACAATGGTTTGATTGTTGAAACAATATATTCGGTTTCACTTTATTATTTATTAAAAAATTAATTTTCAGCAGTGCACCGGAATTCAAGTCATAGATATTGCGTGTTTTATATCCGGTATCAATTTTTAATGAATTTTCTAACAATGGTTTGATTGTTGAAACAATATATTCGGTTTCACTTTATTATTTATTAAAAAATTAATTTTCAGCAGTGCACCGGAATTCAAGTCATAGATATTGCGTGTTTTATATCCGGTATCAATTTTTAATGAATTTTCTAACAATGTTTTGATTGTTGAAACAATATATTCGGTTTCACTTTATTATTTATTAAGAAATTAATTTTCAGCAGTGCACCGGAATTCAAGTCATAGATATTGCCTGTTTTATATCCGGTATCAATTTTTAATGAATTTTCTAACAATGGTTTCATTGTTGAAACAATATATTCGGTTTCACTTTATTATTTTTTAAGAAATTAATTTTCAGCAGTGCACCGGAGTTCATTTCATAGATATTGCGTGTTTTGTATCCGGTATTACTTTTTAATGAATTTTCTAACTATGGTTTGATTGTTGAAACAATATATTCGGTTTCACTTTATTATTTATTAAGAAATTAATTTTCAGCAGTGCACCGGAATTCAAGTCATAGATATTGCGTGTTTTATATCCGGTATCAATTTTTAATGAATTTTCTAACAATGGTTTGATTGTTGAAACAATATATTCGGTTTCACTTTATTATTTATTAAAAAATTAATTTTCAGCAGTGCACCGGAATTCCAGTCATAGATATTGCGTGTTTTATATCCGGTATCAATTTTTAATGAATTTTCTAACAATGGTTTGATTGTTGAAACAATATATTCGGTTTCACTTTATTATTTATTAAAAAATTAATTTTCAGCAGTGCACCGGAATTCAAGTCATAGATATTGCGTGTTTTATATCCGGTATCAATTTTTAATGAATTTTCTAACAATGGTTTGATTGTTGAAACAATATATTCGGTTTCACTTTATTATTTATTAAAAAATTAATTTTCAGCAGTGCACCGGAATTCCAGTCATAGATATTGCGTGTTTTATATCCGGTATCAATTTTTAATGAATTTTCTAACAATGGTTTGATTGTTGAAACAATATATTCGGTTTCACTTTATTATTTATTAAAAAATTAATTTTCAGCAGTGCACCGGAATTCAAGTCATAGATATTGCGTGTTTTATATCCGGTATCAATTTTTAATGAATTTTCTAACAATGGTTTGATTGTTGAAACAATATATTCGGTTTCACTTTATTATTTATTAAAAAATTAATTTTCAGCAGTGCACCGGAATTCAAGTCATAGATATTGCGTGTTTTATATCCGGTATCAATTTTTAATGAATTTTCTAACAATGGTTTGATTGTTGAAACAATATATTCGGTTTCACTTTATTATTTATTAAAAAATTAATTTTCAGCAGTGCACCGGAATTCAAGTCATAGATATTGCGTGTTTTATATCCGGTATCAATTTTTAATGAATTTTCTAACTATGGTTTGATTGTTGAAACAATATATTCGGTTTCACTTTATTATTTATTAAGAAATTAATTTTCAGCAGTGCACCGGAATTCAAGTCATAGATATTGCGTGTTTTATATCCGGTATCAATTTTTAATGAATTTTCTAACAATGGTTTGATTGTTGAAACAATATATTCGGTTTCACTTTATTATTTATTAAAAAATTAATTTTCAGCAGTGCACCGGAATTCCAGTCATAGATATTGCGTGTTTTATATCCGGTATCAATTTTTAATGAATTTTCTAACAATGGTTTGATTGTTGAAACAATATATTCGGTTTCACTTTATTATTTATTAAAAAATTAATTTTCAGCAGTGCACCGGAATTCAAGTCATAGATATTGCGTGTTTTATATCCGGTATCAATTTTTAATGAATTTTCTAACAATGGTTTGATTGTTGAAACAATATATTCGGTTTCACTTTATTATTTATTAAAAAATTAATTTTCAGCAGTGCACCGGAATTCCAGTCATAGATATTGCGTGTTTTATATCCGGTATATATTTTTAATGAATTTTCTAACAATGGTTTGATTGTTGAAACAATATATTCGGTTTCACTTTATTATTTATTAAAAAATTAATTTTCAGCAGTGCACCGGAATTCAAGTCATAGATATTGCGTGTTTTATATCCGGTATCAATTTTTAATGAATTTTCTAACAATGGTTTGATTGTTGAAACAATATATTCGGTTTCACTTTATTATTTATTAAAAAATTAATTTTCAGCAGTGCACCGGAATTCAAGTCATAGATATTGCGTGTTTTATATCCGGTATCAATTTTTAATGAATTTTCTAACAATGGTTTCATTGTTGAAACAATATATTTGGTTTCACTTTATTATTTATTAAGAAATTAATTTTCAGCCGTGCACCGGAATTCAATTCATAGATATTGCTTGTTTAATATGCGGCATTAATTTTTAATGAATTTTCTAACAATGGTTTGATTGTTGAAACAATATATTCGGTTTAACTCTATTATTTATTAAGAAATTAATTTTCAGCCGTGCACCGGAATTCAATTCATAGATATTGCGTGTTTTATATCCGGTGTCACTTTTTAATGAATTTTCTAACAATGTTTTGATTGTTGAAACAATATATTCGGTTTCACTTTATTATATATTAAGAAATTAATTTTCAGCAGTGCACCGGAATTCAAGTCATAGATATTGCGTGTTTTATATACGGTATCACTTTTTTATGAATTTTATAACAATGGTTTGATTGTTGAAACAATATATTCGGTTTCACTTTATTATTTATTAAGAAATTAATTTTCAGCCGTGCACCGGAATTCAATTCATAGATATTGCTTGTTTAATATGCGGCATTAATTTTTAATGAATTTTCTAACAATGGTTTGATTGTTGAAACAATATATTCGGTTTAACTCTATTATTTATTAAGAAATTAATTTTCAGCCGTGCACCGGAATTCAATTCATAGATATTGCGTGTTTTATATCCGGTGTCACTTTTTAATGAATTTTCTAACAATGTTTTGATTGTTGAAACAATATATTCGGTTTCACTTTATTATTTATTAAGAAATTAATTTTCAGCAGTGCACCGGAATTCAAGTCATAGATATTGCCTGTTTTATATCCGGTATCAATTTTTAATGAATTTTCTAACAATGGTTTCATTGTTGAAACAATATATTCGGTTTCACTTTATTATTTTTTAAGAAATTAATTTTCAGCAGTGCACCGGAGTTCATTTCATAGATATTGCGTGTTTTGTATCCGGTATTACATTTTAATGAATTTTCTAACTATGGTTTGATTGTTGAAACAATATATTCGGTTTCACTTTATTATTTATTAAGAAATTAATTTTCAGCAGTGCACCGGAATTCAAGTCATAGATATTGCGTGTTTTATATCCGGTATCAATTTTTAATGAATTTTCTAACAATGGTTTGATTGTTGAAACAATATATTCGGTTTCACTTTATTATTTATTAAAAAATTAATTTTCAGCAGTGCACCGGAATTCCAGTCATAGATATTGCGTGTTTTATATCCGGTATCAATTTTTAATGAATTTTCTAACAATGGTTTGATTGTTGAAACAATATATTCGGTTTCACTTTATTATTTATTAAAAAATTAATTTTCAGCAGTGCACCGGAATTCCAGTCATAGATATTGCGTGTTTTATATCCGGTATCAATTTTTAATGAATTTTCTAACAATGGTTTGATTGTTGAAACAATATATTCGGTTTCACTTTATTATTTATTAAAAAATTAATTTTCAGCAGTGCACCGGAATTCAAGTCATAGATATTGCGTGTTTTATATCCGGTATCAATTTTTAATGAATTTTCTAACAATGGTTTGATTGTTGAAACAATATATTCGGTTTCACTTTATTATTTATTAAAAAATTAATTTTCAGCAGTGCACCGGAATTCAAGTCATAGATATTGCGTGTTTTATATCCGGTATCAATTTTTAATGAATTTTCTAACAATGTTTTGATTGTTGAAACAATATATTCGGTTTCACTTTATTATTTATTAAGAAATTAATTTTCAGCAGTGCACCGGAATTCAAGTCATAGATATTGCCTGTTTTATATCCGGTATCAATTTTTAATGAATTTTCTAACAATGGTTTCATTGTTGAAACAATATATTCGGTTTCACTTTATTATTTTTTAAGAAATTAATTTTCAGCAGTGCACCGGAGTTCATTTCATAGATATTGCGTGTTTTGTATCCGGTATTACTTTTTAATGAATTTTCTAACTATGGTTTGATTGTTGAAACAATATATTCGGTTTCACTTTATTATTTATTAAGAAATTAATTTTCAGCAGTGCACCGGAATTCAAGTCATAGATATTGCGTGTTTTATATCCGGTATCAATTTTTAATGAATTTTCTAACAATGGTTTGATTGTTGAAACAATATATTCGGTTTCACTTTATTATTTATTAAAAAATTAATTTTCAGCAGTGCACCGGAATTCCAGTCATAGATATTGCGTGTTTTATATCCGGTATCAATTTTTAATGAATTTTCTAACAATGGTTTGATTGTTGAAACAATATATTCGGTTTCACTTTATTATTTATTAAAAAATTAATTTTCAGCAGTGCACCGGAATTCAAGTCATAGATATTGCGTGTTTTATATCCGGTATCAATTTTTAATGAATTTTCTAACAATGGTTTGATTGTTGAAACAATATATTCGGTTTCACTTTATTATTTATTAAAAAATTAATTTTCAGCAGTGCACCGGAATTCCAGTCATAGATATTGCGTGTTTTATATCCGGTATCAATTTTTAATGAATTTTCTAACAATGGTTTGATTGTTGAAACAATATATTCGGTTTCACTTTATTATTTATTAAAAAATTAATTTTCAGCAGTGCACCGGAATTCAAGTCATAGATATTGCGTGTTTTATATCCGGTATCAATTTTTAATGAATTTTCTAACAATGGTTTGATTGTTGAAACAATATATTCGGTTTCACTTTATTATTTATTAAAAAATTAATTTTCAGCAGTGCACCGGAATTCAAGTCATAGATATTGCGTGTTTTATATCCGGTATCAATTTTTAATGAATTTTCTAACTATGGTTTGATTGTTGAAACAATATATTCGGTTTCACTTTATTATTTATTAAGAAATTAATTTTCAGCAGTGCACCGGAATTCAAGTCATAGATATTGCGTGTTTTATATCCGGTATCAATTTTTAATGAATTTTCTAACAATGGTTTGATTGTTGAAACAATATATTCGGTTTCACTTTATTATTTATTAAAAAATTAATTTTCAGCAGTGCACCGGAATTCCAGTCATAGATATTGCGTGTTTTATATCCGGTATCAATTTTTAATGAATTTTCTAACAATGGTTTGATTGTTGAAACAATATATTCGGTTTCACTTTATTATTTATTAAAAAATTATTTTTCAGCAGTGCACCGGAATTCAAGTCATAGATATTGCGTGTTTTATATCCGGTATCAATTTTTAATGAATTTTCTAACAATGGTTTGATAGTTGAAACAATATATTCGGTTTCACTTAATTATTTATTAAAAAATTAATTTTCAGCAGTGCACCGGAATTCCAGTCATAGATATTGCGTGTTTTATATCCGGTATCAATTTTTAATGAATTTTCTAACAATGGTTTGATTGTTGAAACAATATATTCGGTTTCACTTTATTATTTATTAAAAAATTAATTTTCAGCAGTGCACCGGAATTCAAGTCATAGATATTGCGTGTTTTATATCCGGTATCAATTTTTAATGAATTTTCTAACAATGGTTTGATTGTTGAAACAATATATTCGGTTTCACTTTATTATTTATTAAAAAATTAATTTTCAGCAGTGCACCGGAATTCAAGTCATAGATATTGCGTCTTTTATATCCGGTATCAATTTTTAATGAATTTTCTAACAATGGTTTCATTGTTGAAACAATATATTCGGTTTCACTTTATTATTTATTAAGAAATTAATTTTCAGCCGTGCACCGGAATTCAATTCATAGATATTGCTTGTTTAATATGCGGCATTAATTTTTAATGAATTTTCTAAAAATGGTTTGATTGTTGAAACAATATATTCGGTTTAACTCTATTATTTATTAAGAAATTAATTTTCAGCCGTGCACCGGAATTCAATTCATAGATATTGCGTGTTTTATATCCGGTGTCACTTTTTAATGAATTTTCTAACAATGTTTTGATTGTTGAAACAATATATTCGGTTTCACTTTATTATTTATTAAGAAATTAATTTTCAGCAGTGCACCGGAATTCAAGTCATAGATATTGCGTGTTTTATATACGGTATCACTTTTTTATGAATTTTATAACAATGGTTTGATTGTTGAAACAATATATTCGGTTTCACTTTATTATTTATTAAGAAATTAATTTTCAGCCGTGCACCGGAATTCAATTCATAGATATTGCTTGTTTAATATGCGGCATTAATTTTTAATGAATTTTCTAACAATGGTTTGATTGTTGAAACAATATATTCGGTTTAACTCTATTATTTATTAAGAAATTAATTTTCAGCCGTGCACCGGAATTCAATTCATAGATATTGCGTGTTTTATATCCGGTGTCACTTTTTAATGAATTTTCTAACAATGTTTTGATTGTTGAAACAATATATTCGGTTTCACTTTATTATTTATTAAGAAATTAATTTTCAGCAGTGCACCGGAATTCAAGTCATAGATATTGCCTGTTTTATATCCGGTATCAATTTTTAATGAATTTTCTAACAATGGTTTCATTGTTGAAACAATATATTCGGTTTCACTTTATTATTTTTTAAGAAATTAATTTTCAGCAGTGCACCGGAGTTCATTTCATAGATATTGCGTGTTTTGTATCCGGTATTACTTTTTAATGAATTTTCTAACTATGGTTTGATTGTTGAAACAATATATTCGGTTTCACTTTATTATTTATTAAGAAATTAATTTTCAGCAGTGCACCGGAATTCAAGTCATAGATATTGCGTGTTTTATATCCGGTATCAATTTTTAATGAATTTTCTAACAATGGTTTGATTGTTGAAACAATATATTCGGTTTCACTTTATTATTTATTAAAAAATTAATTTTCAGCAGTGCACCGGAATTCCAGTCATAGATATTGCGTGTTTTATATCCGGTATCAATTTTTAATGAATTTTCTAACAATGGTTTGATTGTTGAAACAATATATTCGGTTTCACTTTATTATTTATTAAAAAATTAATTTTCAGCAGTGCACCGGAATTCCAGTCATAGATATTGCGTGTTTTATATCCGGTATCAATTTTTAATGAATTTTCTAACAATGGTTTGATTGTTGAAACAATATATTCGGTTTCACTTTATTATTTATTAAAAAATTAATTTTCAGCAGTGCACCGGAATTCAAGTCATAGATATTGCGTGTTTTATATCCGGTATCAATTTTTAATGAATTTTCTAACAATGGTTTGATTGTTGAAACAATATATTCGGTTTCACTTTATTATTTATTAAAAAATTAATTTTCAGCAGTGCACCGGAATTCAAGTCATAGATATTGCGTGTTTTATATCCGGTATCAATGTTTAATGAATTTTCTAACAATGGTTTGATTGTTGAAACAATATATTCGGTTTCACTTTATTATTTATTAAAAAATTAATTTTCAGCAGTGCACCGGAATTCAAGTCATAGATATTGCGTGTTTTATATCCGGTATCAATTTTTAATGAATTTTCTAACAATGTTTTGATTGTTGAAACAATATATTCGGTTTCACTTTATTATTTATTAAGAAATTAATTTTCAGCAGTGCACCGGAATTCAAGTCATAGATATTGCCTGTTTTATATCCGGTATCAATTTTTAATGAATTTTCTAACAATGGTTTCATTGTTGAAGCAATATATTCGGTTTCACTTTATTATTTTTTAAGAAATTAATTTTCAGCAGTGCACCGGAGTTCATTTCATAGATATTGCGTGTTTTGTATCCGGTATTACTTTTTAATGAATTTTCTAACTATGGTTTGATTGTTGAAACAATATATTCGGTTTCACTTTATTATTTATTAAGAAATTAATTTTCAGCAATGCACCGGAATTCAAGTCATAGATATTGCGTGTTTTATATCCGGTATCAATTTTTAATGAATTTTCTAACAATGGTTTGATTGTTGAAACAATATATTCGGTTTCACTTTATTATTTATTAAAAAATTAATTTTCAGCAGTGCACCGGAATTCCAGTCATAGATATTGCGTGTTTTATATCCGGTATCAATTTTTAATGAATTTTCTAACAATGGTTTGATTGTTGAAACAATATATTCGGTTTCACTTTATTATTTATTAAAAAATTAATTTTCAGCAGTGCACCGGAATTCCAGTCATAGATATTGCGTGTTTTATATCCGGTATCAATTTTTAATGAATTTTCTAACAATGGTTTGATTGTTGAAACAATATATTCGGTTTCACTTTATTATTTATTAAAAAATTAATTTTCAGCAGTGCACCGGAATTCAAGTCATAGATATTGCGTGTTTTATATCCGGTATCAATTTTTAATGATTTTTCTAACAATGGTTTGATTGTTGAAACAATATATTCGGTTTCACTTTATTATTTATTAAAAAATTAATTTTCAGCAGTGCACCGGAATTCAAGTCATAGATATTGCGTGTTTTATATCCGGTATGAATTTTTAATGAATTTTCTAACAATGGTTTGATTGTTGAAACAATATATTCGGTTTCACTTTATTATTTATTAAAAAATTAATTTTCAGCAGTGCACCGGAATTCCAGTCATAGATATTGCGTGTTTTATATCCGGTATCAATTTTTAATGAATTTTCTAACAATGGTTTGATTGTTGAAACAATATATTCGGTTTCACTTTATTATTTATTAAAAAATTAATTTTCAGCAGTGCACCGGAATTCAAGTCATAGATATTGCGTGTTTTATATCCGGTATCAATTTTTAATGAATTTTCTAACAATGGTTTGATTGTTGAAACAATATATTCGGTTTCACTTTATTATTTATTAAAAAATTAATTTTCAGCAGTGCACCGGAATTCCAGTCATAGATATTGCGTGTTTTATATCCGGTATCAATTTTTAATGAATTTTCTAACAATGGTTTGATTGTTGAAACAATATATTCGGTTTCACTTTATTATTTATTAAAAAATTAATTTTCAGCAGTGCACCGGAATTCAAGTCATAGATATTGCGTGTTTTATATCCGGTATCAATTTTTAATGAATTTTCTAACAATGGTTTGATTGTTGAAACAATATATTCGGTTTCACTTTATTATTTATTAAAAAATTAATTTTCAGCAGTGCACCGGAATTCCAGTCATAGATATTGCGTGTTTTACATCCGGTATCAATTTTTAATGAATTTTCTAACAATGGTTTGATTGTTGAAACAATATATTCGGTTTCACTTTATTATTTATTAAAAAATTAATTTTCAGCAGTGCACCGGAATTCCAGTCATAGATATTGCGTGTTTTATATCCGGTATCAATTTTTAATGAATTTTCTAACAATGGTTTGAATGTTGAAACAATATATTTGGTTTCACTTTATTATTTATTAAAAAATTAATTTTCAGCAGTGCACCGGAATTCCAGTCATAGATATTGCGTGTTTTATATCCGGTATCAATTTTTAATGAATTTTCTAACAATGGTTTGATTGTTGAAACAATATATTCGGTTTCACTTTATTATTTATTAAAAAATTAATTTTCCGCAGTGCACCGGAATTCAAGTCATAGATATTGCGTGTTTTATATCCGGTATCAATTTTTAATGAATTTTCTAACAATGGTTTGATTGTTGAAACAATATATTCGGTTTCACTTTATTATTTATTAAAAAATTAATTTTCAGCAGTGCACCGGAATTCAAGTCATAGATATTGCGTGTTTTATATCCGGTATCAATTTTTAATGAATTTTCTAACAACGGTTTTATTGTTGAAACAATATATTCGGTTTCACTTTATTATTTATTAAAAAATTAATTTTCAGCAGTGCACCGGAATTCAAGTCATAGATATTGCGTGTTTTATATCCGGTATCAATTTTTAATGAATTTTCTAACAATGGTTTTATTGTTGAAACAATATATTCGGTTTCACTTTATTATTTATTAAAAAATTAATTTTCAGCAGTGCACCGGAATTCCAGTCATAGATATTGCGTGTTTTATATCCGGTATCAATTTTTAATGAATTTTCTAACAATGGTTTGATTGTTGAAACAATATATTCGGTTTCACTTTATTATTTATTAAAAAATTAATTTTCAGCAGTGCACCGGAATTCCAGTCATAGATATTGCGTGTTTTATATCCGGTATCAATTTTTAATGAATTTTTTAACAATGGTTTGATTGTTGAAACAATATATTCGGTTTCACTTTATTATTTATTAAAAAATTAATTTTCAGCAGTGCACCGGAATTCCAGTCATAGATATTGCGTGTTTTATATCCGGTATCAATTTTTAATGAATTTTCTAACAATGGTTTGATTGTTGAAACAATATATTCGGTTTCACTTTATTATTTATTAAAAAATTAATTTTCAGCAGTGCACCGGAATTCCAGTCATAGATATTGCGTGTTTTATATCCGGTATCAATTTTTAATGAATTTTCTAACAATGGTTTGATTGTTGAAACAATATATTCGGTTTCACTTTATTATTTATTAAAAAATTAATTTTCAGCAGTGCACCGGAATTCAAGTCATAGATATTGCGTGTTTTATATCCGGTATCAATTTTTAATGAATTTTCTAACAATGGTTTGATTGTTGAAACAATATATTCGGTTTCACTTTATTATTTATTAAAAAATTAATTTTCAGCAGTGCACCGGAATTCAAGTCATAGATATTGCGTGTTTTATATCCGGTATCAATTTTTAATGAATTTTCTAACAATGGTTTGATTGTTGAAACAATATATTCGGTTTCACTTTATTATTTATTAAAAAATTAATTTTCAGCAGTGCACCGGAATTCAAGTCATAGATATTGCGTGTTTTATATCCGGTATCAATTTTTAATGAATTTTCTAACTATGGTTTGATTGTTGAAACAATATATTCGGTTTCACTTTATTATTTATTAAGAAATTAATTTTCAGCAGTGCACCGGAATTCAAGTCATAGATATTGCGTGTTTTATATCCGGTATCAATTTTTAATGAATTTTCTAACAATGGTTTGATTGTTGAAACAATATATTCGGTTTCACTTTATTATTTATTAAAAAATTAATTTTCAGCAGTGCACCGGAATTCCAGTCATAGATATTGCGTGTTTTATATCCGGTATCAATTTTTAATGAATTTTCTAACAATGGTTTGATTGTTGAAACAATATATTCGGTTTCACTTTATTATTTATTAAAAAATTAATTTTCAGCAGTGCACCGGAATTCAAGTCATAGATATTGCGTGTTTTATATCCGGTATCAATTTTTAATGAATTTTCTAACAATGGTTTGATTGTTGAAACAATATATTCGGTTTCACTTTATTATTTATTAAAAAATTAATTTTCAGCAGTGCACCGGAATTCAAGTCATAGATATTGCGTGTTTTATATCCGGTATCAATTTTTAATGAATTTTCTAACAATGGTTTGATTGTTGAAACAATATATTCGGTTTCACTTTATTATTTATTAAAAAATTAATTTTCAGCAGTGCACCGGAATTCAAGTCATAGATATTGCGTGTTTTATATCCGGTATCAATTTTTAATGAATTTTCTAACTATGGTTTGATTGTTGAAACAATATATTCGGTTTCACTTTATTATTTATTAAGAAATTAATTTTCAGCAGTGCACCGGAATTCAAGTCATAGATATCGCGTGTTTTATATCCGGTATCAATTTTTAATGAATTTTCTAACAATGGTTTGATTGTTGAAACAATATATTCGGTTTAACTTTATTATTTATTAAAAAATTAATTTTCAGCAGTGCACCGGAATTCCAGTCATAGATATTGCGTGTTTTATATCCGGTATCAATTTTTAATGAATTTTCTAACAATGGTTTGATTGTTGAAACAATATATTCGGTTTCACTTTATTATTTATTAAAAAATTAATTTTCAGCAGTGCACCGGAATTCAAGTCATAGATATTGCGTGTTTTATATCCGGTATCAATTTTTAATGAATTTTCTAACAATGGTTTGATAGTTGAAACAATATATTCGGTTTCACTTAATTATTTATTAAAAAATTAATTTTCAGCAGTGCACCGGAATTCCAGTCATAGATATTGCGTGTTTTATATCCGGTATCAATTTTTAATGAATTTTCTAACAATGGTTTGATTGTTGAAACAATATATTCGGTTTCACTTTATTATTTATTAAAAAATTAATTTTCAGCAGTGCACCGGAATTCAAGTCATAGATATTGCGTGTTTTATATCCGGTATCAATTTTTAATGAATTTTCTAACAATGGTTTGATTGTTGAAACAATATATTCGGTTTCACTTTATTATTTATTAAAAAATTAATTTTCAGCAGTGCACCGGAATTCAAGTCATAGATATTGCGTGTTTTATATCCGGTATCAATTTTTAATGAATTTTCTAACAATGGTTTCATTGTTGAAACAATATATTCGGTTTCACTTTATTATTTATTAAGAAATTAATTTTCAGCCGTGCACCGGAATTCAATTCATAGATATTGCTTGTTTAATATGCGGCATTAATTTTTAATGAATTTTCTAACAATGGTTTGATTGTTGAAACAATATATTCGGTTTAACTCTATTATTTATTAAGAAATTAATTTTCAGCCGTGCACCGGAATTCAATTCATAGATATTGCGTGTTTTATATCCGGTGTCACTTTTTAATGAATTTTCTAACAATGTTTTGATTGTTGAAACAATATATTCGGTTTCACTTTATTATTTATTAAGAAATTAATTTTCAGCAGTGCACCGGAATTCAAGTCATAGATATTGCGTGTTTTATATACGGTATCACTTTTTTATGAATTTTATAACAATGGTTTGATTGTTGAAACAATATATTCGGTTTCACTTTATTATTTATTAAGAAATTAATTTTCAGCCGTGCACCGGAATTCAATTCATAGATATTGCTTGTTTAATATGCGGCATTAATTTTTAATGAATTTTCTAACAATGGTTTGATTGTTGAAACAATATATTCGGTTTAACTCTATTATTTATTAAGAAATTAATTTTCAGCCGTGCACCGGAATTCAATTCATAGATATTGCGTGTTTTATATCCGGTGTCACTTTTTAATGAATTTTCTAACAAGGTTTTGATTGTTGAAACAATATATTCGGTTTCACTTTATTATTTATTAAAAAATTAATTTTCAGCAGTGCACCGGAATTCAAGTCATAGATATTGCGTGTTTTATATCCGGTATCAATTTTTAATGAATTTTCTAACAATGGTTTGATTGTTGAAACAATATATTCGGTTTCACTTTATTATTTATTAAAAAATTAATTTTCAGCAGTGCACCGGAATTCAAGTCATAGATATTGCGTGTTTTATATCCGGTATCAATTTTTAATGAATTTTCTAACAATGGTTTGATTGTTGAAACAATATATTCGGTTTCACTTTATTATTTATTAAAAAATTAATTTTCAGCAGTGCACCGGAATTCAAGTCATAGATATTGCGTGTTTTATATCCGGTATCAATTTTTAATGAATTTTCTAACTATGGTTTGATTGTTGAAACAATATATTCGGTTTCACTTTATTATTTATTAAGAAATTAATTTTCAGCAGTGCACCGGAATTCAAGTCATAGATATTGCGTGTTTTATATCCGGTATCAATTTTTAATGAATTTTCTAACAATGGTTTGATTGTTGAAACAATATATTCGGTTTCACTTTATTATTTATTAAAAAATTAATTTTCAGCAGTGCACCGGAATTCCAGTCATAGATATTGCGTGTTTTATATCCGGTATCAATTTTTAATGAATTTTCTAACAATGGTTTGATTGTTGAAACAATATATTCGGTTTCACTTTATTATTTATTAAAAAATTAATTTTCAGCAGTGCACCGGAATTCAAGTCATAGATATTGCGTGTTTTATATCCGGTATCAATTTTTAATGAATTTTCTAACAATGGTTTGATAGTTGAAACAATATATTCGGTTTCACTTAATTATTTATTAAAAAATTAATTTTCAGCAGTGCACCGGAATTCCAGTCATAGATATTGCGTGTTTTATATCCGGTATCAATTTTTAATGAATTTTCTAACAATGGTTTGATTGTTGAAACAATATATTCGGTTTCACTTTATTATTTATTAAAAAATTAATTTTCAGCAGTGCACCGGAATTCAAGTCATAGATATTGCGTGTTTTATATCCGGTATCAATTTTTAATGAATTTTCTAACAATGGTTTGATTGTTGAAACAATATATTCGGTTTCACTTTATTATTTATTAAAAAATTAATTTTCAGCAGTGCACCGGAATTCAAGTCATAGATATTGCGTGTTTTATATCCGGTATCAATTTTTAATGAATTTTCTAACAATGGTTTCATTGTTGAAACAATATATTCGGTTTCACTTTATTATTTATTAAGAAATTAATTTTCAGCCGTGCACCGGAATTCAATTCATAGATATTGCTTGTTTAATATGCGGCATTAATTTTTAATGAATTTTCTAACAATGGTTTGATTGTTGAAACAATATATTCGGTTTAACTCTATTATTTATTAAGAAATTAATTTTCAGCCGTGCACCGGAATTCAATTCATAGATATTGCGTGTTTTATATCCGGTGTCACTTTTTAATGAATTTTCTAACAATGTTTTGATTGTTGAAACAATATATTCGGTTTCACTTTATTATTTATTAAGAAATTAATTTTCAGCAGTGCACCGGAATTCAAGTCATAGATATTGCGTGTTTTATATACGGTATCACTTTTTTATGAATTTTATAACAATGGTTTGATTGTTGAAACAATATATTCGGTTTCACTTTATTATTTATTAAGAAATTAATTTTCAGCCGTGCACCGGAATTCAATTCATAGATATTGCTTGTTTAATATGCGGCATTAATTTTTAATGAATTTTCTAACAATGGTTTGATTGTTGAAACAATATATTCGGTTTAACTCTATTATTTATTAAGAAATTAATTTTCAGCCGTGCACCGGAATTCAATTCATAGATATTGCGTGTTTTATATCCGGTGTCACTTTTTAATGAATTTTCTAACAATGTTTTGATTGTTGAAACAATATATTCGGTTTCACTTTATTATTTATTAAGAAATTAATTTTCAGCAGTGCACCGGAATTCAAGTCATAGATATTGCCTGTTTTATATCCGGTATCAATTTTTAATGAATTTTCTAACAATGGTTTCATTGTTGAAACAATATATTCGGTTTCACTTTATTATTTTTTAAGAAATTAATTTTCAGCAGTGCACCGGAGTTCATTTCATAGATATTGCGTGTTTTGTATCCGGTATTACTTTTTAATGAATTTTCTAACTATGGTTTGATTGTTGAAACAATATATTCGGTTTCACTTTATTATTTATTAAGAAATTAATTTTCAGCAGTGCACCGGAATTCAAGTCATAGATATTGCGTGTTTTATATCCGGTATCAATTTTTAATGAATTTTCTAACAATGGTTTGATTGTTGAAACAATATATTCGGTTTCACTTTATTATTTATTAAAAAATTAATTTTCAGCAGTGCACCGGAATTCCAGTCATAGATATTGCGTGTTTTATATCCGGTATCAATTTTTAATGAATTTTCTAACAATGGTTTGATTGTTGAAACAATATATTCGGTTTCACTTTATTATTTATTAAAAAATTAATTTTCAGCAGTGCACCGGAATTCCAGTCATAGATATTGCGTGTTTTATATCCGGTATCAATTTTTAATGAATTTTCTAACAATGGTTTGATTGTTGAAACAATATATTCGGTTTCACTTTATTATTTATTAAAAAATTAATTTTCAGCAGTGCACCGGAATTCAAGTCATAGATATTGCGTGTTTTATATCCGGTATCAATTTTTAATGAATTTTCTAACAATGGTTTGATTGTTGAAACAATATATTCGGTTTCACTTTATTATTTATTAAAAAATTAATTTTCAGCAGTGCACCGGAATTCAAGTCATAGATATTGCGTGTTTTATATCCGGTATCAATGTTTAATGAATTTTCTAACAATGGTTTGATTGTTGAAACAATATATTCGGTTTCACTTTATTATTTATTAAAAAATTAATTTTCAGCAGTGCACCGGAATTCAAGTCATAGATATTGCGTGTTTTATATCCGGTATCAATTTTTAATGAATTTTCTAACAATGTTTTGATTGTTGAAACAATATATTCGGTTTCACTTTATTATTTATTAAGAAATTAATTTTCAGCAGTGCACCGGAATTCAAGTCATAGATATTGCCTGTTTTATATCCGGTATCAATTTTTAATGAATTTTCTAACAATGGTTTCATTGTTGAAACAATATATTCGGTTTCACTTTATTATTTTTTAAGAAATTAATTTTCAGCAGTGCACCGGATTTCATTTCATAGATATTGCGTGTTTTGTATCCGGTATTACTTTTTAATGAATTTTCTAACTATGGTTTGATTGTTGAAACAATATATTCGGTTTCACTTTATTATTTATTAAGAAATTAATTTTCAGCAATGCACCGGAATTCAAGTCATAGATATTGCGTGTTTTATATCCGGTATCAATTTTTAATGAATTTTCTAACAATGGTTTGATTGTTGAAACAATATATTCGGTTTCACTTTATTATTTATTAAAAAATTAATTTTCAGCAGTGCACCGGAATTCCAGTCATAGATATTGCGTGTTTTATATCCGGTATCAATTTTTAATGAATTTTCTAACAATGGTTTGATTGTTGAAACAATATATTCGGTTTCACTTTATTATTTATTAAAAAATTAATTTTCAGCAGTGCACCGGAATTCCAGTCATAGATATTGCGTGTTTTATATCCGGTATCAATTTTTAATGAATTTTCTAACAATGGTTTGATTGTTGAAACAATATATTCGGTTTCACTTTATTATTTATTAAAAAATTAATTTTCAGCAGTGCACCGGAATTCAAGTCATAGATATTGCGTGTTTTATATCCGGTATCAATTTTTAATGAATTTTCTAACAATGGTTTGATTGTTGAAACAATATATTCGGTTTCACTTTATTATTTATTAAAAAATTAATTTTCAGCAGTGCACCGGAATTCAAGTCATAGATATTGCGTGTTTTATATCCGGTATGAATTTTTAATGAATTTTCTAACAATGGTTTGATTGTTGAAACAATATATTCTGTTTCACTTTATTATTTATTAAAAAATTAATTTTCAGCAGTGCACCGGAATTCCAGTCATAGATATTGCGTGTTTTATATCCGGTATCAATTTTTAATGAATTTTCTAACAATGGTTTGATTGTTGAAACAATATATTCGGTTTCACTTTATTATTTATTAAAAAATTAATTTTCAGCAGTGCACCGGAATTCAAGTCATAGATATTGCGTGTTTTATATCCGGTATCAATTTTTAATGAATTTTCTAACAATGGTTTGATTGTTGAAACAATATATTCGGTTTCACTTTATTATTTATTAAAAAATTAATTTTCAGCAGTGCACCGGAATTCCAGTCATAGATATTGCGTGTTTTATATCCGGTATCAATTTTTAATGAATTTTCTAACAATGGTTTGATTGTTGAAACAATATATTCGGTTTCACTTTATTATTTATTAAAAAATTAATTTTCAGCAGTGCACCGGAATTCCAGTCATAGATATTGCGTGTTTTACATCCGGTATCAATTTTTAATGAATTTTCTAACAATGGTTTGATTGTTGAAACAATATATTCGGTTTCACTTTATTATTTATTAAAAAATTAATTTTCAGCAGTGCACCGGAATTCCAGTCATAGATATTGCGTGTTTTATATCCGGTATCAATTTTTAATGAATTTTCTAACAATGGTTTGATTGTTGAAACAATATATTTGGTTTCACTTTATTATTTATTAAAAAATTAAGTTTCAGCAGTGCACCGGAATTCCAGTCATAGATATTGCGTGTTTTATATCCGGTATCAATTTTTAATGAATTTTCTAACAATGGTTTGATTGTTGAAACAATATATTCGGTTTCACTTTATTATTTATTAAAAAATTAATTTTCAGCAGTGCACCGGAATTCAAGTCATAGATATTGCGTGTTTTATATCCGGTATCAATTTTTAATGAATTTTCTAACAATGGTTTGATTGTTGAAACAATATATTCGGTTTCACTTTATTATTTATTAAAAAATTAATTTTCAGCAGTGCACCGGAATTCCAGTCATAGATATTGCGTGTTTTATATCCGGTATCAATTTTTAATGAATTTTCTAACAATGGTTTGATTGTTGAAACAATATATTCGGTTTCACTTTATTATTTATTAAAAAATTAATTTTCAGCAGTGCACCGGAATTCAAGTCATAGATATTGCGTGTTTTATATCCGGTATCAATTTTTAATGAATTTTCTAACAATGGTTTTATTGTTGAAACAATATATTCGGTTTCACTTTATTATTTATTAAAAAATTAATTTTCAGCAGTGCACCGGAATTCAAGTCATAGATATTGCGTGTTTTATATCCGGTATCAATTTTTAATGAATTTTCTAACAATGGTTTGATTGTTGAAA
Source organism: Maratus speciosus (assembly GCA_963932465.1). Lineage (NCBI taxonomy): Eukaryota > Metazoa > Arthropoda > Arachnida > Araneae > Salticidae > Maratus > Maratus speciosus. The sequence goes on along the minus strand of CAWVRF010000063.1, from coordinate 8,780 downwards.
CAATATATTCGGTTTCACTTTATTATTTATTAAAAAATTAATTTTCAGCAGTGCACCGGAATTCCAGTCATAGATATTGCGTGTTTTATATCCGGTATCAATTTTTAATGAATTTTCTAAAAATGGTTTGATTGTTGAAACAATATATTCGGTTTCACTTTATTATTTATTAAAAAATTAATTTTCAGCAGTGCACCGGAATTCAAGTCATAGATATTGCGTGTTTTATATCCGGTATCAATTTTTAATGAATTTTCTAACAATGGTTTGATTGTTGAAACAATATATTCGGTTTCACTTTATTATTTATTAAAAAATTAATTTTCAGCAGTGCACCGGAATTCAAGTCATAGATATTGCGTGTTTTATATCCGGTATCAATTTTTAATGAATTTTCTAACAATGGTTTGATTGTTGAAACAATATATTCGGTTTCACTTTATTATTTATTAAAAAATTAATTTTCAGTAGTGCACCGGAATTCAAGTCATAGATATTGCGTGTTTTATATCCGGTATCAATGTTTAATGAATTTTCTAACAATGGTTTGATTGTTGAAACAATATATTCGGTTTCACTTTATTATTTATTAAAAAATTAATTTTCAGCAGTGCACCGGAATTCAAGTCATAGATATTGCGTGTTTTATATCCGGTATCAATTTTTAATGAATTTTCTAACAATGTTTTGATTGTTGAAACAATATATTCGGTTTCACTTTATTATTTATTAAGAAATTAATTTTCAGCAGTGCACCGGAATTCAAGTCATAGATATTGCCTGTTTTATATCCGGTATCAATTTTTAATGAATTTTCTAACAATGGTTTCATTGTTGAAACAATATATTCGGTTTCACTTTATTATTTTTTAAGAAATTAATTTTCAGCAGTGCACCGGAGTTCATTTCATAGATATTGCGTGTTTTGTATCCGGTATTACTTTTTAATGAATTTTCTAACTATGGTTTGATTGTTGAAACAATATATTCGGTTTCACTTTATTATTTATTAAGAAATTAATTTTCAGCAATGCACCGGAATTCAAGTCATAGATATTGCGTGTTTTATATCCGGTATCAATTTTTAATGAATTTTCTAACAATGGTTTGATTGTTGAAACAATATATTCGGTTTCACTTTATTATTTATTAAAAAATTAATTTTCAGCAGTGCACCGGAATTCCAGTCATAGATATTGCGTGTTTTATATCCGGTATCAATTTTTAATGAATTTTCTAACAATGGTTTGATTGTTGAAACAATATATTCGGTTTCACTTTATTATTTATTAAAAAATTAATTTTCAGCAGTGCACCGGAATTCCAGTCATAGATATTGCGTGTTTTATATCCGGTATCAATTTTTAATGAATTTTCTAACAATGGTTTGATTGTTGAAACAATATATTCGGTTTCACTTTATTATTTATTAAAAAATTAATTTTCAGCAGTGCACCGGAATTCAAGTCATAGATATTGCGTGTTTTATATCCGGTATCAATTTTTAATGAATTTTCTAACAATGGTTTGATTGTTGAAACAATATATTCGGTTTCACTTTATTATTTATTAAAAAATTAATTTTCAGCAGTGCACCGGAATTCAAGTCATAGATATTGCGTGTTTTATATCCGGTATGAATTTTTAATGAATTTTCTAACAATGGTTTGATTGTTGAAACAATATATTCGGTTTCACTTTATTATTTATTAAAAAATTAATTTTCAGCAGTGCACCGGAATTCCAGTCATAGATATTGCGTGTTTTATATCCGGTATCAATTTTTAATGAATTTTCTAACAATGGTTTGATTGTTGAAACAATATATTCGGTTTCACTTTATTATTTATTAAAAAATTAATTTTCAGCAGTGCACCGGAATTCAAGTCATAGATATTGCGTGTTTTATATCCGGTATCAATTTTTAATGAATTTTCTAACAATGGTTTGATTGTTGAAACAATATATTCGGTTTCACTTTATTATTTATTAAAAAATTAATTTTCAGCAGTGCACCGGAATTCCAGTCATAGATATTGCGTGTTTTATATCCGGTATCAATTTTTAATGAATTTTCTAACAATGGTTTGATTGTTGAAACAATATATTCGGTTTCACTTTATTATTTATTAAAAAATTAATTTTCAGCAGTGCACCGGAATTCAAGTCATAGATATTGCGTGTTTTATATCCGGTATCAATTTTTAATGAATTTTCTAACAATGGTTTGATTGTTGAAACAATATATTCGGTTTCACTTTATTATTTATTAAAAAATTAATTTTCAGCAGTGCACCGGAATTCCAGTCATAGATATTGCGTGTTTTACATCCGGTATCAATTTTTAATGAATTTTCTAACAATGGTTTGATTGTTGAAACAATATATTCGGTTTCACTTTATTATTTATTAAAAAATTAATTTTCAGCAGTGCACCGGAATTCCAGTCATAGATATTGCGTGTTTTATATCCGGTATCAATTTTTAATGAATTTTCTAACAATGGTTTGATTGTTGAAACAATATATTTGGTTTCACTTTATTATTTATTAAAAAATTAATTTTCAGCAGTGCACCGGAATTCCAGTCATAGATATTGCGTGTTTTATATCCGGTATCAATTTTTAATGAATTTTCTAACAATGGTTTGATTGTTGAAACAATATATTCGGTTTCACTTTATTATTTATTAAAAAATTAATTTTCAGCAGTGCACCGGAATTCAAGTCATAGATATTGCGTGTTTTATATCCGGTATCAATTTTTAATGAATTTTCTAACAATGGTTTGATTGTTGAAACAATATATTCGGTTTCACTTTATTATTTATTAAAAAATTAATTTTCAGCAGTGCACCGGAATTCCAGTCATAGATATTGCGTGTTTTATATCCGGTATCAATTTTTAATGAATTTTCTAACAATGGTTTGATTGTTGAAACAATATATTCGGTTTCACTTTATTATTTATTAAAAAATTAATTTTCAGCAGTGCACCGGAATTCAAGTCATAGATATTGCGTGTTTTATATCCGGTATCAATTTTTAATGAATTTTCTAACAATGGTTTTATTGTTGAAACAATATATTCGGTTTCACTTTATTATTTATTAAAAAATTAATTTTCAGCAGTGCACCGGAATTCAAGTCATAGATATTGCGTGTTTTATATCCGGTATCAATTTTTAATGAATTTTCTAACAATGGTTTGATTGTTGAAACAATATATTCGGTTTCACTTTATTATTTATTAAAAAATTAATTTTCAGCAGTGCACCGGAATTCCAGTCATAGATATTGCGTGTTTTATATCCGGTATCAATTTTTAATGAATTTTCTAACAATGGTTTGATTGTTGAAACAATATATTCGGTTTCACTTTATTATTTATTAAAAAATTAATTTTCAGCAGTGCACCGGAATTCAAGTCATAGATATTGCGTGTTTTATATCCGGTATCAATTTTTAATGAATTTTCTAACAATGGTTTGATTGTTGAAACAATATATTCGGTTTCACTTTATTATTTATTAAAAAATTAATTTTCAGCAGTGCACCGGAATTCCAGTCATAGATATTGCGTGTTTTATATCCGGTATCAATTTTTAATGAATTTTCTAACAATGGTTTGATTGTTGAAACAATATATTCGGTTTCACTTTATTATTTATTAAAAAATTAATTTTCAGCAGTGCACCGGAATTCCAGTCATAGATATTGCGTGTTTTATATCCGGTATCAATTTTTAATGAATTTTCTAACAATGGTTTGATTGTTGAAACAATATATTCGGTTTCACTTTATTATTTATTAAAAAATTAATTTTCAGCAGTGCACCGGAATTCAAGTCATAGATATTGCGTGTTTTATATCCGGTATCAATTTTTAATGAATTTTCTAACAATGGTTTGATTGTTGAAACAATATATTCGGTTTCACTTTATTATTTATTAAAAAATTAATTTTCAGCAGTGCACCGGAATTCAAGTCATAGATATTGCGTGTTTTATATCCGGTATCAATTTTTAATGAATTTTCTAACAATGGTTTGATTGTTGAAACAATATATTCGGTTTCACTTTATTATTTATTAAAAAATTAATTTTCAGCAGTGCACCGGAATTCAAGTCATAGATATTGCGTGTTTTATATCCGGTATCAATTTTTAATGAATTTTCTAACTATGGTTTGATTGTTGAAACAATATATTCGGTTTCACTTTATTATTTATTAAGAAATTAATTTTCAGCAGTGCACCGGAATTCAAGTCATAGATATTGCGTGTTTTATATCCGGTATCAATTTTTAATGAATTTTCTAACAATGGTTTGATTGTTGAAACAATATATTCGGTTTCACTTTATTATTTATTAAAAAATTAATTTTCAGCACTGCACCGGAATTCCAGTCACAGATATTGCGTGTTTTATATCCGGTATCAATTTTTAATGAATTTTCTAACAATGGTTTGATTGTTGAAACAATATATTCGGTTTCACTTTATTATTTATTAAAAAATTAATTTTCAGCAGTGCACCGGAATTCAAGTCATAGATATTGCCTGTTTTATATCCGGTATCAATTTTTAATGAATTTTCTAACAATGGTTTCATTGTTGAAACAATATATTCGGTTTCACTTTATTATTTTTTAAGAAATTAATTTTCAGCAGTGCACCGGAGTTCATTTCATAGATATTGCGTGTTTTGTATCCGGTATTACTTTTTAATGAATTTTCTAACTATGGTTTGATTGTTGAAACAATATATTCGGTTTCACTTTATTATTTATTAAGAAATTAATTTTCAGCAATGCACCGGAATTCAAGTCATAGATATTGCGTGTTTTATATCCGGTATCAATTTTTAATGAATTTTCTAACAATGGTTTGATTGTTGAAACAATATATTCGGTTTCACTTTATTATTTATTAAAAAATTAATTTTCAGCAGTGCACCGGAATTCCAGTCATAGATATTGCGTGTTTTATATCCGGTATCAATTTTTAATGAATTTTCTAACAATGGTTTGATTGTTGAAACAATATATTCGGTTTCACTTTATTATTTATTAAAAAATTAATTTTCAGCAGTGCACCGGAATTCCAGTCATAGATATTGCGTGTTTTATATCCGGTATCAATTTTTAATGAATTTTCTAACAATGGTTTGATTGTTGAAACAATATATTCGGTTTCACTTTATTATTTATTAAAAAATTAATTTTCAGCAGTGCACCGGAATTCAAGTCATAGATATTGCGTGTTTTATATCCGGTATCAATTTTTAATGAATTTTCTAACAATGGTTTGATTGTTGAAACAATATATTCGGTTTCACTTTATTATTTATTAAAAAATTAATTTTCAGCACTGCACCGGAATTCCAGTCACAGATATTGCGTGTTTTATATCCGGTATCAATTTTTAATGAATTTTCTAACAATGGTTTGATTGTTGAAACAATATATTCGGTTTCACTTTATTATTTATTAAAAAATTAATTTTCAGCAGTGCACCGGAATTCCAGTCATAGATATTGCGTGTTTTATATCCGGTATCAATTTTTAATGAATTTTCTAACAATGGTTTGATTGTTGAAACAATATATTCGGTTTCACTTTATTATTTATTAAAAAATTAATTTTCAGCAGTGCACCGGAATTCCAGTCATAGATATTGCGTGTTTTATATCCGGTATCAATTTTTAATGAATTTTCTAACAATGGTTTGATTGTTGAAACAATATATTCGGTTTCACTTTATTATTTATTAAGAAATTAATTTTCAGCAGTGCACCGGAATTCAAGTCATAGATATTGCGTGTTTTATATCCGGTATCAATTTTTAATGAATTTTCTAACAATGGTTTGATTGTTGAAACAATATATTCGGTTTCACTTTATTATTTATTAAAAAATTAATTTTCAGCAGTGCACCGGAATTCCAGTCATAGATATTGCGTGTTTTATATCCGGTATCAATTTTTAATGAATTTTCTAACAATGGTTTGATTGTTGAAACAATATATTCGGTTTCACTTTATTATTTATTAAAAAATTAATTTTCAGCAGTGCACCGGAATTCAAGTCATAGATATTGCGTGTTTTATATCCGGTATCAATTTTTAATGAATTTTCTAACAATGGTTTGATAGTTGAAACAATATATTCGGTTTCACTTAATTATTTATTAAAAAATTAATTTTCAGCAGTGCACCGGAATTCCAGTCATAGATATTGCGTGTTTTATATCCGGTATCAATTTTTAATGAATTTTCTAACAATGGTTTGATTGTTGAAACAATATATTCGGTTTCACTTTATTATTTATTAAAAAATTAATTTTCAGCAGTGCACCGGAATTCAAGTCATAGATATTGCGTGTTTTATATCCGGTATCAATTTTTAATGAATTTTCTAACAATGGTTTGATTGTTGAAACAATATATTCGGTTTCACTTTATTATTTATTAAAAAATTAATTTTCAGCAGTGCACCGGAATTCAAGTCATAGATATTGCGTGTTTTATATCCGGTATCAATTTTTAATGAATTTTCTAACAATGGTTTCATTGTTGAAACAATATATTCGGTTTCACTTTATTATTTATTAAGAAATTAATTTTCAGCCGTGCACCGGAATTCAATTCATAGATATTGCTTGTTTAATATGCGGCATTAATTTTTAATGAATTTTCTAACAATGGTTTGATTGTTGAAACAATATATTCGGTTTAACTCTATTATTTATTAAGAAATTAATTTTCAGCCGTGCACCGGAATTCAATTCATAGATATTGCGTGTTTTATATCCGGTGTCACTTTTTAATGAATTTTCTAACAATGTTTTGATTGTTGAAACAATATATTCGGTTTCACTTTATTATTTATTAAGAAATTAATTTTCAGCAGTGCACCGGAATTCAAGTCATAGATATTGCGTGTTTTATATACGGTATCACTTTTTTATGAATTTTATAACAATGGTTTGATTGTTGAAACAATATATTCGGTTTCACTTTATTATTTATTAAGAAATTAATTTTCAGCCGTGCACCGGAATTCAATTCATAGATATTGCTTGTTTAATATGCGGCATTAATTTTTAATGAATTTTCTAACAATGGTTTGATTGTTGAAACAATATATTCGGTTTAACTCTATTATTTATTAAGAAATTAATTTTCAGCCGTGCACCGGAATTCAATTCATAGATATTGCGTGTTTTATATCCGGTGTCACTTTTTAATGAATTTTCTAACAATGTTTTGATTGTTGAAACAATATATTCGGTTTCACTTTATTATTTATTAAGAAATTAATTTTCAGCAGTGCACCGGAATTCAAGTCATAGATATTGCCTGTTTTATATCCGGTATCAATTTTTAATGAATTTTCTAACAATGGTTTCATTGTTGAAACAATATATTCGGTTTCACTTTATTATTTTTTAAGAAATTAATTTTCAGCAGTGCACCGGAGTTCATTTCATAGATATTGCGTGTTTTGTATCCGGTATTACTTTTTAATGAATTTTCTAACTATGGTTTGATTGTTGAAACAATATATTCGGTTTCACTTTATTATTTATTAAGAAATTAATTTTCAGCAGTGCACCGGAATTCAAGTCATAGATATTGCGTGTTTTATATCCGGTATCAATTTTTAATGAATTTTCTAACAATGGTTTGATTGTTGAAACAATATATTCGGTTTCACTTTATTATTTATTAAAAAATTAATTTTCAGCAGTGCACCGGAATTCCAGTCATAGATATTGCGTGTTTTATATCCGGTATCAATTTTTAATGAATTTTCTAACAATGGTTTGATTGTTGAAACAATATATTCGGTTTCACTTTATTATTTATTAAAAAATTAATTTTCAGCAGTGCACCGGAATTCCAGTCATAGATATTGCGTGTTTTATATCCGGTATCAATTTTTAATGAATTTTCTAACAATGGTTTGATTGTTGAAACAATATATTCGGTTTCACTTTATTATTTATTAAAAAATTAATTTTCAGCAGTGCACCGGAATTCAAGTCATAGATATTGCGTGTTTTATATCCGGTATCAATTTTTAATGAATTTTCTAACAATGGTTTGATTGTTGAAACAATATATTCGGTTTCACTTTATTATTTATTAAAAAATTAATTTTCAGCAGTGCACCGGAATTCAAGTCATAGATATTGCGTGTTTTATATCCGGTATCAATGTTTAATGAATTTTCTAACAATGGTTTGATTGTTGAAACAATATATTCGGTTTCACTTTATTATTTATTAAAAAATTAATTTTCAGCAGTGCACCGGAATTCAAGTCATAGATATTGCGTGTTTTATATCCGGTATCAATTTTTAATGAATTTTCTAACAATGTTTTGATTGTTGAAACAATATATTCGGTTTCACTTTATTATTTATTAAGAAATTAATTTTCAGCAGTGCACCGGAATTCAAGTCATAGATATTGCCTGTTTTATATCCGGTATCAATTTTTAATGAATTTTCTAACAATGGTTTCATTGTTGAAACAATATATTCGGTTTCACTTTATTATTTTTTAAGAAATTAATTTTCAGCAGTGCACCGGATTTCATTTCATAGATATTGCGTGTTTTGTATCCGGTATTACTTTTTAATGAATTTTCTAACTATGGTTTGATTGTTGAAACAATATATTCGGTTTCACTTTATTATTTATTAAGAAATTAATTTTCAGCAATGCACCGGAATTCAAGTCATAGATATTGCGTGTTTTATATCCGGTATCA